>PNEQ01108758.1:24294-69553 GCA_003012365.1 Medauroidea extradentata
GGGGGGGGGGGGGGGGGGGAGGGCAGGGTATTCTCGCTAAATTAGGTCACCAGTTCAGCGCAGTGAGTTCCGGCGAAAGCAAGGAACTAGAGAGATGTAACAGTTGTTAAGGGAGGGAGTTGTGTAAGTTTATCCCTGTGTTCAACCCCCTCCAAGCACACAACCCACCATGCACATTGTTGCAGATGAAGCGATTTAGTTCCAGTACAATTTTCTCGTGTGATAGTCTGCATTTTATTTTTATTTCTTCTCTCCTATTATGTGAAACCATATGTATACTCTTTAAGGTAAATGGGCACATTTGTAGCATTACATATTTTTTCACCCTGTCAGCAAGTTTCTATTGTGTATCTTTCCACAACTTGATTATATAAGCATAGCAGTGTAAGAAATTTACCCAGCGAATCGATTTAATTTTATCAAATGTTTAGATCCAAATTCCCAGCAAAATACACTGTTATTATTTTTTGATAATACGGTCATTGATGTGTTCATTCCGTTGCCATGTGAACAGCTTATGCTAATGTTTAACACTGATGTCAAACCTCGTATGCATTTTAGCAGTTGCTTAATGTTTCGGTGATGTCAATCATACCTACGCCCTTTTTGTAATTCAGCTTAGGCGTGAGTTCTTTGCGTAAGACTGTAAAGTCTTAATATATGTACACGTAGGACAATAAAGAAAGTTATGTCTGTTGTGTATATGTGTGCGTAAAGTTCATACTTGTGTACGTGTGTATATACAACAGATTCAATTTTACCTTTACGATTTGTTTATATATTGACGTCGTATTTAATAAAGTGGCTGTGAGAGAAAATTCAGATAACACAACCATCAGTTAAGAAGCATACAATAAAAAAGGAAAATAATTAAAAATACGATAAATATAAAACAATTTTCTAGCTGATGAATTAACTCTTAATTATTGCAATAAAACTATCCATAATATTTAAAAAAGACACTAGCAATATTGCCTGTCCCGGAAATATCATTCCAAGTTTGGTAAACCTAAAAAAATAATAATAAACGTAAAAAATGCTGAACTGCGACTATTTACAAATATAAATGAAAATCACGGAGGTTAATTATTACAATCGAAATATTACGTAAGTCAAAATCATAATTTCAGCTAATGACAGTTATAGTCAAAATCGCTTTTATTTCCACGCTTTCACTCGCACACGCAGAGAAAGAGAGAGAGAGAGAGAGTTACGGAAACGCGTACAAAATGCGTCGCAGTATGAATTTTTTATTTGTTTTACCATCCTGTGCGAAATAGAACATATTGCAGTCAAGGATTACCGATAGAGTTGGTGGGATTTGTGTCATGTGGGAGAAAGAGGCCAACCTCATACACCGTAAACTGGAAACAGCGAATGTTCACAGCTTGCCAGTGAATTCCACTGATATAATTTGTCAAAACTGCTTCATCGTGAATCTGTAGGAATGACGTATTAAATCCGCAAAATAAACTATTTGATTGAATAAGTGATTGGGGTTGTGACTAATTGAAAAAAGTAATGTAAAAAATATATTTAACCAGATGTACAAAAATTGCAAAATTTCACATTCAATTAAATGTTGTGTTAATCTACATTATCTCCTAAGTTAAAAAAAAAAACATTCACCCAAATTAAAATATTAAGAACTTCTGACGAGATTCTAAACAACGACTTTTAATTTACTATTCCGACATTCAAACAACTAGCCCGTGGCCATTTAGTGTGATTCACTGGTGTTGTGTTTTCATGTTATACATATCTTCGTAGCAATGAAATGTTTACAATTTGGTGAGACTTTTTGAGCAGTTAACTTCATGAAGGACAGAGCGAAGCTGAATTATACTAAATGAATGAAGAACGAGAATACTTATTACTATGCACTTGGAATATATCTGTAACATTTAAAAAACATGATTAATTGAACAAGAGGGGACAATAATTATTAGCATACTTTTTTAAAAGGACGGTACACTATTCTTACGTGTAGACTAAGATAAAATGGGATTTTTAAAATGCTGTTAAGTTACAGAACTAATCCCAAAATTTTTAAATTACAGATGGTACAAGTTTAACTGACAAACTAGAGCAATCCACTTACTAATTCAATATGTTTCCCAGCCTGTTAGTTTTTCACTTTTTATCAGTCCACATTGACAAAACGACAGATTTGTCAAAGAAAAACCTTGCAATGAATCAATACAAATTCGTTTGATTTTCGTTTAGAATGTAAGGTCTCAAATAGATCTTGTAGATGTTGCAAGCAACTGCGCGCACAAACACATGTGAAACTCAGTTTCACGACTTTAAAGTACAGCTGTTATGAAAGCAAAAATTTAGTAATCTAACATGAGTATCTATGTTGCACTTAGTGTATGCCTCCGCATTCTTGTGGTAGCAGGCTGCCCCTTTTCCTGAGGAGATTCGCTTCAATTTATGGTACAAATGCGGGTTGATTGTTTCGAATTGCTATTGGGATTGAGTAAGTAATCTATTTTATTTCAGCATATTTACATATATTATGGTTGTTTCAGACACTTGCCTAGATGCAATTATTTGTTAGTTCGTGTAACACACAAGCAAGTGAGCAATAAAGACGATATTAGAACGGCATAAAGTGCGCTTTCGCCACTACAGGCAAGGCAGTTAGCTGGTACGCAATGTTTTGTATTGTTTTCGCTATAAACTAAAGTAGTAAAATGCTGGACTCGCATTCGAACACTCTAAATCAGAATTACTTGAATATTCACAAATTTGGCAGTGGTTTTCACTGATCCCGGATGGAGTAGTTGAAACTAATTGAATGTCTGTAAAAACACTAGTAAATTTCTGAATGTTTGCTAACTCCATTGTATAGAGTCAACATTTCAAACAGTTCACTAAATTTCCTGTGGTTTTTCATTTATTCAAATTTTTGAACTTATCCATTCGGAATCTGTGAAAACCACGGGAAAAATCTGTAAAAATTAATTAATCCAGATATAAATTATAACTAACTGGGCCAGTCATTGTTATTATGTTGGTCAATCCCTCTAAATTGCAATCAGCTGATTAATTATTTAAATTAATTAATTGATTATTAAGGATTGGTTTATCGCTTGTTCTGGTTGAAAGAGTTTCAACAAATTAAAAGTTTTACATACCTCTGGTAATCAGTTAATCGGCATTTTCACTGATTACGATTTCAAGTGCAAACATTCCAAAAGTGAATCAGAGAATATTCGATGCTTGGCTTTCCGCTGATTTAAACCGCTGGCCAACAGCGGATAGTATCTGATTTATTTTTGAGTGATGTTTTCCCGAAATTACTATAGGCGACTGGAATGGTTCCTTACAAGAGAACATGACCTTCTTAACAACTGGTTTAGTTTCAGTTATCTCCGCTGACAGCAAAATTTAACACACACTACCTTCCTTATACAAAACATGAAGAGGTGGAAGTGTACAATTTTACTAACAAGTTTTCGTGCAGACTTATACCGTAATTTCATTCGTATCTACTTACAACATTTATCATGTTATACCTTTTCTAAATTTCGGTTTCGTCTGTGTTAAGTTAAAAGAGGAGTTGCTTATGATATAGCGCTGCAAAATACTGTACAACATACAGACAAACTTCTTATTTTGGCAAACAAAACGGCGAAATTCTGTTTCGGATGCTTCAGAAATGACACTGCGCGAGAAAACATTCTTTAGCATGCTTTGCCATAACGATTGTCATAGTTGTTTGTAAGGAGAGCCAGAGAGAGGATTAGAACCCGTATCATCCTGAATGAGAGTCAAATGTGCTAGCATTGCGCCGACTCTCTCGGTGTAGTGGAGATGCAGGTATGTTGGCAGGTAGTCTATTAAGTGTTGAGGTCTTCCAAACATGTAAGGGTGAATGTTGTGAATATGTAGCAGTGCCGGGAATGAAGTACAAGAGAAGCAGGAGTTCCCCTAGTAAACTTAGAGACTATGATTCCCTCATGGAGGTTGGCCACGCCGGCAATCAAGTCTGAGATGATCAGTGTGGCGACTGTGCGACCACATACCCAACAGGTATTTTAGCGACAGTTCGTTGGCGTCGGTGTGGATAACACAAGGCATGGTACTTTTCCCAACATTACATAACTATCGTTTAGTACATCATTACCACGTGCCACAAGGAAATGCCTGGTAGTGCACCTAACATTATATTGTGTTATTGGAATATGATTTCAGTTAATATTTCGAAAGCCGCTGCATTCAAAGTAAAAACACAAGTCACCGTTTTCGTCGTAAATTATTCGTACAGAATGTATCCACCTGAAATAACAAAAAATTAAATAAACTTACAGAGACCTTTTTTCATAACATGTGTAACACCCCTTTAATTTTCACGGATGGGAGTGCGGTCGGAGTCAATTTCTTCATGTTTTGTACTTCGAACTTTGTTATTAATCCACTATATCCAGAAACTCAGACATGTATCGTTCACTTCAACAGTGTTTCTAGCAAAAAAAAAAATCTGGTTCAACTAAACGTTCAGCCCTTAGCGAATAAACTTCGCTTATATATTTTGTATATATTTTAGAGTAGACCTCTTTTTCTCTTTTTTATGACGAACCGGTAGAATTCAACTCACTCTGCAGCCTGTCGCCTATATAAGTGTGTGTGTGTGTGTGTGTGTGTGTATACACATACTATTCAAATACTTATGTAATGTACGCAAAACATTTTCAGCTATCATATTTTTTCTCGCGATTTTCCACTGATCGTGGATCCACTGATCGTCCGCTGGAACTGGAAACACCATTTGCACCATCTTCTTTAGCTGGTAACGTTACTAAAAACAGCTTCATTTTAACAATATCACAAAGTGTATACTGTCTACGCCAACATGCAACAGACAAAGTAAGTTAATCAAATGTTGAAAAATACCCAAATTGACAAAATCTTGTGAATCTGCCCCCTCACAGAACGCACTTCCTCTAACTTTATCCGAATTTTATCTGTGTCCCCGCAAACCGATATTTTGCCGAGCACAAAATATAACACCTAAGTCTAAGGGATAAGTTGCAGACACTTTCAGGGAGGAAATATAGGAAACAAATAAGACCGACATTTTATGTAACACGAATAAAACATTCCGTTTATGTGACAATAATTTATTTATAATAATTTTGACAAAGAGTATGGTGAGCCCGGCTGGGTTCTTAAACTAACAATTAAAATTATTTACGCAGTGAAGTTAAGGAATTATTGAAATACAGGAAGACTATAATAGGTTGGACGTGCGACTTTTTAAAGACATGTAAAATAATGTATGAGTATGAGCGAGTATATAGTTAAAATTTACACGCACGTGGTAATATCGTTAGCTGTATTTCGAACGAAGAGCATTTGACAAACTGATTTTCGATTTTAAATTGTAGCTGTTCTCTCGCAGAAACAGTAATAAACTATTACGATTTGTTTTTATAATGAATTTTTAAATTAAGTAGTTGAATACATATTTTTTTCTTTTTCTGAAAATTTGTGGCGAATTAAGTCTTTTTTAAAATTATTACTCTAATAACAAAATATTGTAGCATTATTTTTTAATATAAAATGCAATGTTTTTATAATAAAATCACTGTAACAAAACAGAAATACTTTGGTCGTGTTGCTAAGCAAATACAATGTGTTATTGTGATATTGCATTACTGTTGCTGATACGTGAAACACATTTTATTTACAAATGTAACCAGTTTAAACGAGATATATTATTAGCGTATAATAAGTTCTCAAAACAATAGTTGTCCGAGCAGAATTACCAAACAAATTCGATTTGTTTTATGAGACATACCGCTCCAGGATAGAACGTAGCTTTTAAAAAGCCCGCGACCAGGAAAAAAAGATGGTGACTCGAATCAGTTCCACGCGTAGCCGACAGAACGCGCACTCGTCTGAAATTCTTTTCGTTCCGCTTTTGGGGGTTGGGGGTTGGGGTTAGGGTGGCTTTCCCACCCGCCCCAAATGAAAAGCGTTCGCTCAATATCGTAATAAACTGACACGCACGCGTTGACTAGATTAACAGGGAAATATATGGCAGAATAATTCGTCGCTGTAATCCACACAGACTGGCGTTGCCTGCGTGATGTAGCAACGTGTTTCTTGGTTGAACAAAAAAAGTTTCTCATCGTACGGTTACCAAATATTAATTATGGTACAAAGAAGACAATATATAATGTAATGCATTGAAACATATGCTAAGAATGTAAATGTATTATTATGAGCTCGTGAGAGTTATTATCTCTACTTTATAAAAGTTCACGCAGTTTTCAAGCCGATGCTTTTGGGTTCGAGCCGAACTATCACATTTATTTTCTAATGACACACCGCTTTTATTACGTTGTTTATATTGAAACTTTAACTGTAAGTGTTTATTTTTGTAAGTGCAGATTTTATCATATATAGACCCAAATAATGACAAAGGAAAACATATAAAGTGTTTAGTGATGAGAGAAAAACTTCCGCCGATTGGGGTGAAGGTGACCACAATATTTTTTAATGTTTTACACCATGTTTAATGCGTATTCTGTACTAAGGCTAAAAACATCATAATGGCCGATCAGTAATTTAATGTTCACTGTAAATTATAAAAATTACTTCTTTCTGCATAATGTGTCACCTTTATTTTCCAGTTAACTCCACCCAATTTACGGTTAATTTTTTGATGAGATTATTTACTGAGAAACATAATTTAAACGTTCAAACTTGGCCTTAGTAAATAAACTTAGAAAAATTACACCCGATTCGTAAAATAGGAAAGAAGAAATTATCGTTTGACTTCACTCCAAACCGTCCACAAAAACGTTTTAAGGGTCACCTCTAGAAGCTCTTTAGCCAAAGTTAACTAATTCGTTCATAAACACTCTGCGTCAATTAAGTGCTCCGTTCATAATCCCGGTATTACTTTTTACGCTCACATCGATCTCGCACGTATTGCTTACATTTTTAATTACTGACAGCCAATAATAAACGTCTCTCGAGAGCGCCTTAAACGGTATACATAAAATTAACTAATTATTAAAGTTAAACAATTTATGGTAATACAGTTACGATTCCATGTATTGTGAGTACTGACAAAGTGACTCATCAGCAGAGGCCGGAAAATGTCATAGATTCAATGAACCGCAGGCTAGAATCCATTGTCCTATGCATATTCAAGTCCCGTATATTCATTCATTGCCTGCTGTTACGCTGGGTAGCAGGAAGTTGACAAATGGTCGGGGCTTGAGTATGCATAGGATAGTTGATTCTAACATGCAGGTAATAGAATTCAGCGAAATTTCCCGGCCCCTACTCATCAGCAATAATTCCTGAGACACGGTTTTCGGTATTCACTGTATTTCCTAATATTACTTTTTAACCATAAATTTGAGCGATTTTTGTACGACCATCTCACGTGTACTGAAAATATTTTCTAATATGTAGCCTGAGTTTTTTTTCTTCAAAACATAACATTTTCAATTGCGTTGTTTTAAACAAGTTTGGCGGCGTAGTAAAAACAAATTTCATTTCCTTTATGCAACAATTTTATGATATCTGATCCCTTAGGGAATTTAAAGAAATGTATATTTACAAATACGTATTTATTTACTTGTTATAAATGTTCTTGTCTAGGTATTATATTCTAGTAACTCACTTGCACTTATTTTAACGAATGAGCAGATAAGTAAGCTTGCCTAAAGTGGCTGCTGCGGTGGAAGTGTTTTGCACGTTTCGCCTAGAAGTGCGGAAGCGGTAAGGGTGACTCAGCGCGCGCACCATGCCTACCCCTGCATCCAGTCACTGAACTGGCGTGCAGTCTTCTGACAGACAAACCGACTCTATGAGACCTTCTGTGGTCACCCTATTATTTCATGGCGTAATATTAAATATTAAGTTGTGTTGTGAACGCCTATGCCCTGTAAAAGATTCTGCGCATTGACTTTCACGTCAAAGAGACCGCAAAAACATCCACATTGGACACTTTCAGCCGAAAGTATCACAGTAACAAAATAACGACGTCTTTCTACAAAAACATGCTGCCAGTAAGCATATAGCAGCGATGCAGATGTGCACGTAAGACCCTGAAACAACTTGATGTTAAATTATTTTCACCAAAAATCGCTGGCTCTAACCACTGATAACCTTAATGAGAACACCCGGTCTGGGAATCGAACTCGTATCCTTAAGAATGCGAATCTAGTCGCTTATCACTGCTCCATCTTACTTAGTACCTATGAATAGAATATATTATTTAAATGTGTTTATTGACTAAAACCCTTTACTATATCCTACCCCATTATCGAAGCACGCGAGTTTAGTGTTTAAGGGCACCGCCTACCCGCGCGTGAGAGGCTCAGAAGTGACAGAGAAATAAGGGCGACCTTGAAGCGCGCATCAAATGCCGCGTTGCCTCAACGAGTCAGACTCTGAACTAGCGAACGAGGTTGCCGACGAACTGGTTTTACTATGGAATACTAAGCGGTCACCATACAATTTTATTGCAAGAAAGTCTGTAGCAAAGTTCAGTGCACATCGCAATATGAGTTCCACATACATCCGGTTCGTACATTTTGAAGTACGGCTGCCTGAAAAGGCTTTTTTTAGTCATGTTGGAGGGCTTAGAAACAGTGTTTTTAATGAGAGTAGTGTCTAAAAAATGAGGTTCCGACCTTGTCTGAAGTGCGTTTTAATTACGTACGTTGGTGCAATGGGCACGTGTGGAATTGTTGCGTAGAATAAACCTGTTTACGAACACCCTACAACGCATTTGAAGCGTGAGGTAGGCGGTCGCCTTAATGTAAACAAGGGCCAGTCACGCCGAGAAGGCTGAACGGATATAAGTTTTTCAGCACATTTTATATACCAGCGTTCTAATTGCCTGTCGGAAGCCTAATTTAAGATACGTTTGTTGGTGACCGAATAACGTGTCATGAAATGTGTTTGTTTTAATAATACACTGGTGGTTGCGTAAAATTGCAAAGCGAAATGATTTCACAGGGCACCTGACCGCGTATTTCATCACATTATTGCCCACAAAAGAGTTTGTATTAGACGTACAACATGTGTATCGTTTTGTTTACAAAAAAACCTATTCAAATTGTTTTGATTTTTATCAAACTCGAATTGGTTACAATAGCATTTGCAAAAATACATTTTTTGGTAGAAGTTAAGAGAATAATGACAAAACTCAAACTTTTTCTGAAGTTCAAATTTTAGATGAAGGTTTTTTTTTTGACACCTAGAATGTAAGTTACGGCTTTATCATCAAAAGTACTTTATAACATAAATTTAAGACAGAAAATTGTTGGTTGAGTATCGCTAGTGTTTCAAAATATGGCAAAATAAAGTGTTGTTTTCTTGTAAGTTTACGATGGAGACGCTATGCAAGACAACATGGTCGACTGTGTGACCGTGTTTTGAGGGTTTGGAACCTGGAGTGCGGAATCACTAAGGGCTACAAAACATTCACAACAAGCCTCACCCTAGCTTCTAGGCGCAAGTCACTGAAGTGGCGTGTAGTTTTTTCACCGATAGATCGCCTATATGAAGCATCCACTGCAGACCACCTATTTCCTGACTTAATATTGTACTATTCAGCTGCAATAAGATAATCTTCAAATATTACTGGAGAATGTATATTACAAATTAACAGATAATTCGTCGAAATATTTAAAGTTATTTTCCGCTTGACTTATTTCCGTAACTTTTTTTAGTTTACAGGAGCACGAAGAATGTTCTAAAAAGTAATTCGTAACTCGATATGTTTATAAAGTGAACATAGAAGAAGCAATGCTACCCTGACAATCGAGATTAAATTTCAATTATATTGATAAAATAAAGAGAAAATGCTTGAGCTTTCAATTTTTACACACTGTTCAGAGTTTTGGTACTTAATATCCAATAGTTACTGACTTTCAAAGAATTGCTCACGCATAATGGCGAAAAAGACATTGAAGTATATTACTGGCATATTACAGAAGTTTACAAGAAAAAATTAATAGGTTTTAAAAGTATTCTTATGTAAGCTGCTTTTGACAAACCTAAGGCTTAATTTCCTTACATAATTTTTATGAGAACCAAAAGAAAGAAAATATTTCCCAGAATTGCACTAATTTTGTGAAACGATAATTTGAACAACGTTGTGCTAATATAGAAGGAAGGTTCTGATATATTACCAATTCAACCCGTTTGTAATAATCCGCTATGTGTTAGCATAATAGTAACACGTTGCTATTTTTTGGCCTTTACCCACACTGTGAGTCTGTTGCGCGTTGCTAGAATGCAAAGGCTGAATAATTCCAAATTTTTATTTAGGAGAAGCGAAAATTAAAACGCATGCACATTTCTCCAAACAAGAAAAAAGTTATTAGTTTACTAGCTGTACCGGTATGAGCTGCAATGTTACTTTTTTTTTCACTAAAATTTTGGGTACATCGTTCCAACCTTTTACCCCAGTCTCCAACCCATTTTTTCCGGCAGAATCTTTCGCGGACTCCGCACAACAACTCACAAAATTTATTTTCTCTTTAAATTGTTTGGGTTCCCCGGTCTGACCCTCAACCCTATCCTCCCCTCAGAACAAAAATTATTTTACATCAGAAACCTTAGCGATCGCGCGCAGAACTCACCAAAGTTCACTGCAATCGGATGAATGGTAAAGGAACGCACTGAAGACGAACAAAAACAAACGTTATTTATATATTTATCCACGAAGTGTCCGGCCAGTGCTGGCCGGTTTAAAACAGATCGTGTTCACAGAGAACAACAAAAAAATTACATAGTGTTAATGTTCTATTATAAAACATAAACACATAAATTATTGTACAGTTATAACAGTTTAGTTACATAAGGCGACAATTCATGGGCCTCTCCGGTAAGTAAATGTAGGGGGGGGGGGAATGGGATGTAAATATATTTGGCGAATAGAAGTGAAAATATCATAACAGAATGTTCAATAAATAAATTTGTCTTTCAAACAGGTTGAGCACTGAAATAATTATCATTCACGTGTATTAGTATTCAAGTTAACAATATATAAATAACACACAACAATACCTTCACTTGAACAATGTTTAGATATTGTATAACTCAAAATCTCAATATGTCCCTGTGTCCCCTCCACAAGGAACGATTGGAGGGGACATGTCCCCCCATCCCCCCACCAGAGAAGCCCATGCGACAATGATTTGTGTTTTTGTTACATTTATATTTAAACAAGGAATAGTAATCTGAAAGTAGTAGCTTAAACTTACAAAAAACTATACTATTTATCTTAAGGCATATTGACCAGAATTACGCCTCACTTACGAGTTGTCATTATTTCAGTTTTTTTTTTGTTGCATCAGCAGAAATCGTTTAAGTTTCTTTCTGAAGATGACATCGTAACTGGATTACAAATCATCTGGCAGATCATTCCACTGACTGTAAGAGAGATAGTTGAAAAATTTTTTTAAAGTTGAGCTTTAATGTGTTGGAACGTGTGAATTAGTTTTACAGCTAGTTTGATATGCATGTTGTGATTTTTGTTCATTTATCTTTTCGAACACTTTCATAATGAGGATAAATTTTGTTGACACTTTAAGTGAAATAAGCACCTATGTTCCATTTTTTAGCCAGTTTGATATATTTAAGTAAGGAGCTATGTGATCTCGTATTTTCAGATTGTGGCAGAAGCGAATACAAGAATTCTTAACTTTTTGGAATCTGTGTTGGGTATAAAATTAATGGAAGATTAGACACTTCCATAAGAGTTTTTAGCTAAAAACTGTACAAGTAACACTCAACAAGCACAAGGAAACATTGCCCGATCCAACCGGTCTCGAGTAAAACCGACTTTCTCACTGGGGCAAAAACCAAAGCAGGGACAGCTGATTCTCGAGATTGTATACATTACAATGGACTGTCCCTTTCAAAACGCTTCGAAGATATTCTAGGAGGATAAGATGCTGCTTGTGAAGATTTTTTCGCAACATAATTGGATCAATTGTTATATATTAGAAATAATTTCTGTAAATGTAATACATATTTGGTTTTGTGTGTACGATGTTACTGCTAGGCGATGACGGTATATTTACATGAAACTTACGTAAGTGTACGTGAGTGAGAGATTTTGGTCAGCGCTTAACATCGAGGTCTTTAAGCGATAGTTAGGAGTGATATAGTGTGTGTATGGAGCGGCGGGTGTTGGAATGAAAGAGCGGTGACAACGGGAGATCCCCAAGAAAACCCGCCGACCAACGGGATATTTCAGCACGATTCCCACATGCGACAATCCGGGTACCGGCCCTGCCAGGAATCGAACCCGGGACGCCACGGTGGGATGTGTATGGTCTGACCGTTCCGCCACCGCGGCCGCCGAATAAGTATATGTAAAGTAGCTTCTAAGAAAAGTAGAAGAAACTTGAAACGTTTGCATGCATTCCGAAATAAAGATGAATGCGCACATGTGTTATTGAACGCGCAACCTGAAAAAGAATAAAATGCATCATCTTCATTTCTAGAGGAACAAAATATTTCATGTGAATATAAGTCCGAAAATGCAATGTTTCTGCACTCAGTTCACAGTTCATAAAGTACGGTGCAAAGCACTCGGCCAGAATCGTGTTGCTACGGAACGACTTCATAGCTATTATTGACAGCTATAAGACGAGCAGTATTTAATATTATGTTAAGCACTGCCCAATGTACCATTAATGAAGTGGAATAAATTTGTGTTGACATATGTTTTTATCCGTTAATATGTTTCCAGACGCGTAAGGGGATATGTCGCGTCCTGGGAGCATTCTCGACAGAACGATTCTCGCGCATGACTAAGAAATGTCACTTACTGGAACATGGAACCAATAAAGAGTATTTGCACACGTTTTCGCTCATAGACTGAAGCTTTGATAAAGTATCACTTTTTTTTTGTATTCGTACACGTTGTACGGGTTCTTGCACCACACACACACACACACATATATATACACACACACATATATATACACACACACATATATATACACACACACAATAGAAGCAAAACGGACCTCTGTACCAGCAATGGCGTTGTAGGCACCAGCTGTTTCAATGTGTGTACCAGGATTTACGATTGGCTAATTAACAGTATTGTTATGAATTTGTCACCGAATGTATGACTGATGGTCGTGAAAGTGGCCGTTGTTTATCTGAACACAAACAGCAAATACGGCTAAAAAATAAAAACATACACTGAAAGAAAAATTTTGTAGAAAGTCTGTCACGCAAAATTATTTTGTAGTAACTACAAAACAATTTTGTGGTAGCCACAATATTTTAGTGGTGTCAACAAAATGTTGCTGTGGTTACCACAAAATAAATTTTGCAGGGTAAAATACCCACGAAATATTTTTTCCGTGTAGCTGATTTTAGTAAATACGGAAATTTTGGTTACTATATTTGTCTTTGCTAACTTGTACGTTTCAGTTAAAATAATACAAAGCTGAATAAAAATATAATCCGCCATGAGTTATGGAGTGCATTTTCGCGTGTGCGCTATTGTTTAAGAAAATACATGTGATATTAGGGTATACATTATGGTTTTACAGTCTACTTACATTAACCAACACTGTAAAATTATTTTTTACACATCTAAGTAAATTTCGTGATCATTATAACATACTCTTTCCGGATAAGGTTTTTTTTACAGAAAAGTGCTAGCAAATATAAAACTTATTGATCTTAATATACTTCCCGCCATGGTGGTATTCGTTCAAAAACGTCTCTAGTAGAAGGCCGCTGACTTTGCTGTGGAAACTCTACCAATAACGGTTGTTGTAATTTCGGTTTAAGTTCTGCAATGGCAGTGGTTTCCCCTGATTCGTTCGTCTGTCCTACAAAACGTTGAATCAGTGAAAGTCAAAGCCGTAGGAGAGCTGAAAGCATTTTTTTGGCAGGGTTGTCACATAGGTGGCCACGTACATGTACTGGAGACAGCTATGATTCTCTGCAGTGCTTCTGGAATGACATATATTAAACGATACTTTCACAAGATAAATATAACGACGTTTATCATATATAAAACAAGTAACAAATAATTTTGCTGTTTCGCAAAACGGAAAGCCCGTTCCGGTTTTAATGTCTGTAGTCTTACATTCAGCAATATTTTATTGAAAGAGTACCTGATGACTAAAAACATGCACAATTCTCGTTATTATTTGGCAACAGAATAGGATTATTTTATCTGTACATCCTTGAGCACAATGTGTGGTGTCGTTGGCCACCGGCCCTTGTGTGTTGTCATTTACATATTAGACTGCTTTACATGCAATTGGTAGGGATATTAAAAATTCGCCTTTTCTTTTGGGAACGAGCTAGAATCGGGACAAACGTAATCTCGTGTAACTTTCTTAGTTGGCCTTTAACTTATCTTTAGAGCCAGTGATTTTTTGTGACAAGAATTCTGCATCATTTAGTTCCAGCACCTCATGTTCACATCTGCAGCTATACTTCATGGTTATTAGCAGCGTGTCTGGTGCAGCGGCTTCGCTCATTTCATTGTGCCAGTTATAAGGTCACTGCGACACCACACGTCTGTGACTTGCGGTAAAACTCCGAGACGCTGAGGGTTAAAAACATCCAATCACAAGGGACCTTGGTCTTTCGCGAAAAGAAAAATGCCTCACTGTGTTTCGGTGCCTTACGTGCACATCTGCAGTTCTGCTTCGTGGTCAGTGATTGGATATTTTAACTCTCTGGAGCCTAGGGATTCTACCGGCAAGTCACAGCCGTGAGGTGTTGCAGAGACTTTATTGTAACTGGCTCAGACAAATGATATACGACCCTTAATATGGACACGCTGCCAATAATCATGAAGTAGAATTGCATATGTGCACGTAAGCCACTGAAACAAAGTGAGGCAAAATTCTTTTCTCGAAAAACCAGGGTCCCTGCCAATCACTGATCGTGAAGCAGAACTGCAGGTGAGGCATTGAAACAAAATGTTACGTAATTGTTTTCACCAATAATCTTTAGAGCCATGAACTTTTCGCGAAAACCATTTCGCCCCAGTTTATTTCAGTTCCTTACGTGCACACCTGTAACTTTGCTTCATGGTTATTGGTAGCATGTCTGTGTGAAGTGACGTCTCTCATTTGACTGTGCCACTCACAACGAAGTTACTGCAACACCACACGTCTTTGATTTGCGGGTAGAACCTCAAGACATGCGAGAGTTTAAACTTCCAAACACCGACCATGAAGCAGAGATGAGCACATGAGACACTGAAATAAAATGGGGCACAATTCTTTTCGCGAAAAGTACATGGCCCTACTTATCTTACACATCTTGGTTGGCGCTAAGCCAATATTAAAGAAGCAACAACATGCAGACCCAACAATGTGGTATCACAGTTTCAGCGATCAGCCAATGAGAAGCTGCTGTCTCTTTGAGCACACGTTTATTCTTGAAGGCTATCTTACAGATCAGTGAAACTGCAAAATTTTCAGTTCCCTAGCAATTTGTCACACTACCGTGGATCACCTCCCACTAAGGCGGTCCGGGTTGGATTCCCGACGGGGTCGGTCCCCAGATTTTGGTATGTGGGAATCGTGCCAGAAGAAGCCGTTGGTTGGCTGGTTTTCTCGGGGATCTACCGTTTCCCCGCCCTTTTATTCCGGCTCTGCTCCATACTCACCTCATGTCACACCTCACCTGCGCTAAGATCTCGATGCTAAGTGCTGACCAAGTCTCACGCTCATTCATTACCGTGGAAGTTTCGATTGCTGGATAAAAACCTTCTCCTCTGGAAGCCAATACATTGTAAGCTAATGTAAGACGTCGAGGGAGTGAGCAACAGATTGCAGTCTGTCCTGTAGTCAGAAGTATCTACTGTTGACGGAAGATGTCAGTTCCCGAAACGTCACAAGCTCGTAGAGACACTGGAAAATCGCGGGAATAGTTGACTGTTTGCTAGGCTCCAACGTGATGTATATAACACTGAATGTTTTGTATCAACATTGGTTATCGTTTATATGTAGCAATTTTTCTCTCTACAACAGGCCCAGTTAGATCTGCACAGCTTGGACACAGCGTGTGTGATTTGACCCAAAACTGTTCACACGTGTCACGGTTAATATAATACCGTTTATAGGAGACTATTTTAAACATTTTCGCGATTTTCCAGTGTCTCTATGTATTCGTCTCAGTAATTCTGTGTGTCTGTGCTGTCGTAACTGATGTGCGCTGAGTTTTCTCAGTTTTCGACATTTATTTGCGGTTGTTTACTAATTTTGGATATATATTTTTCGTTTATTAATGTTTTTGGTTTAACGTATTGCTTTTGATATTTATGGTATTTTATTAATGATGAATTAATGCGTTAGTTAACAGCCAAAATTAGCTGTTCTTTTTTGTCCTAATCTTAGTTTCCTGTGTCGACATGGCATTGCAATTGCGTATGTGTCAATTTTCCACAGAATAGTTTCAATTATAGTGTAACACGTATTTGTACATCCCTACAGAGTTAAAAATTTAGGACTTTTTGTATACACTGTAAAAAACTTCCTAAATATTGACGAGAGTAATTAACCCATTCCTACACGTAGTAGGTAGGGCCCAGTAGTTTTCGCAAAAAGATTTTTGCCCCACTTTGTTTCAATGTCTTACGTGTACACCTGCAGTTCAACTTCATGATTGTTGACAGAGTGTTTTTGAGCAGAGTCATTATTCATTTGACTGTGCCAATCAGTATGTGAATAACTGTGAGGCAACTCGTCTGTGATTTGCGGGTTTAACCTCCAGACGTTGTATGGTACGGCATCCAATCACTCAGCACAAAGCAGAGATGCAGGTGCGCTCGTAAGGCACGGAAACAAAGTGGTGCAAAAATATTTTCGCGAAAACTACCGGGCCCTAATAATAGGACACTTACGTACATAATTCAAATTGTATAGACAGCAAATGCTGAGTACCGTTACTATACAAATCTGATAACACCAGTAAACCCTATACATATAATATTTATTTTTATTTTAATGTGCAGGAAGTCTGTCATTTATTTATGCGAAACAATTTTACCATACCTTCTTACTGGTCACTTATACACACAGGTATGGAAGATTACAAATAATTTTACAGTGAAGGTTAATTTGTTGCATTCTTGTCTTGAAAGTGGTGAATTTTTTGGCATTATAAAAAAATATTAAACACTCCATAGCTGGCATTTTGTGCGGTTGATGCGGAGATTTGAATATCTACATATGAAGCACTTAGCTGTCTGTTTCACTATACTTCAAACCTTATTCTTAGAGAAAAACATGTCTGAGAGTTTTGTAGGAAAAAATCTGTAAGGAGGTCTCTTATCGCAGGAAGCTATAACCGTATTCCAAACTTGCAATTACACTGAGGGATGTTTGTGTTTGTGTTCCTGTGGTATTCTAACCCACGACGCCATTCACTAACATCCGCTATGAATAACTGGATCCGAGTAGAAGGCACCAGTGCCAGGTAGAACGAAGTGTTCAGGGTTCGTGTTTCGTACATATTTGTTCTCTTGTTTGTGGGCGGGGCTGGGTGTACCGGTATTCTCGTACCCGTGTGTTCGCCAACGACAACACAGGCCTCTTTAAATGTCTTCTTGAATATTAGCCTTGTAGGTAGCCAGACGTATTCCTGCTTAGCCTATGAATACATGTGCACAACAAAGAACCACTTCATACCCCACCCGTTCTTTTTCTTCCTCCTTCACACTACGGCCGGAAATTTATCTCGTATAATTTTTTTTTTGGCCTTGCCTTAAAAGCCCTCCGTACATAAAAATCATGTAATGATTTTCTAAATGACGGAACGTTATTTTATAATATGTGTTATACAATACGTGATAGAACCTCAAATTCAAACTATCTCCCGTGTTAACAATCTTACGTAAGACGAGTTTCACTTCTACCTATATCAGTGGGCACAAAGGGCCGGATTAACATAAGAGGCAAATGGGGCAATCGCCAAGGGCGCATGTTTTAAGGGGGCACTCGGGCGATTGTTGAATTTATGCATTATCAGGTATATTATAAAAAAACGAAAGGAAAAGGTGTGGGCGCTCATGGGCAACATTTATCTTAAGACGGCTCTGGCTGAGCAAAATAAATGCGTATTTCATTCCATAATACGTAAGCTTATATTTCGTTCAACACTCCCGCCATTCAAGGTGTAAAGTTTGTTAACTGTTTGGCGTATAGTTAGAGATGATGGTTTATTGCCTGAAAACATTACTTATTGCTGGGTTTCCAGCGCACGTTCAGCTTATGAAAAGATTACCGGCTTTCGCTTGTACGTAGCTCTGTTTCCCTATTTGACTAAGCCAATAAGAACCCCGGTATTGTAATATTTGATGCCTATTATCTGTTTGCAGACAGCTACCTTGTGTCAGACGTATATCGCCCAGTCACACAAGTCAGTCACAAGAAACTACAATTTTATCAGGGGTATGTTGGTACTAAAAATTATCGTGGTATACCAGCACATCTACGTATAGTTAATTCAGTAAAAATCAATTAGAATTTTAACAATTATTACAGGTGTAGGTGATAACAATGATTTATAGAAACAGTGATTTCTGGTGAAAATAATTTGCAACAATTTGTTTCATTGCCTTATGTGCGCTTATTCAGCTCAGCTTCAGTGTCAGTGATTCACTGAAAGATAACTTCCTGAAGAATATGGGAAGTTTTTCATTCACACACAGTATGGCAACCTTACCACACTTCAGCTTGGGAATTGTACAACAGTTCAGTGATTTTACTATAGAAGTCTGATAACAACATTAGAATACATTTCACTCTCATTAAATTTGTAAGCTCGCTACTTTTAATGCACGGAATTTTTTTACAGTGCCTATACTTTAACATTCCTATATTACAAAAAAAATTTAACAGCGAGGAATGTTTTTAACTCTCTTCATCTCAGGGTTCTACCCTCGAGTCACAAATGTGAGGCGTCGCAGAAAGATAGTTCTGATGGCACTGAAACGAAATGTTGCAAAATTCTCTTTCACCAAAAATCGCTGGCTTTAGTGATACAAATTCTGATATCGAGTCTGGAGACCAACTGGATGTCAGACGCAGTTTTACAGAAGAAATCCCCGGGGTTCTCTTGATATGCCATGTGTGGACACATGGGTAAGTTAACAATTTCATAACTGATCCTTTCGTGATTTTAAGAACTTCTTATCTTTATATTTTGGTTTCAGTAATACTTCCACAAAAAATCTGAATAAATTATTTATAATTGTTAGGTACAAGTAGAGTTTGTTTCAATGCCTTACGTGCACATCCCCAGGCCTGCTTCTTTATTATTGGCAGATTGTATTATAACACAGGCGTGGCTCATTTGACTTGTGCCAACAGGAACAAGATTACTGCAACACCACACGTCTGTGATTTGCGGGTAAAACCCCGAGACGCTGAGAGTTATAAAATAACTAATCCCTGACCACGGAGCAGATCTGCATATGTGCACATAAGACATTGAAACAAATTGTTGCAGAATTCTTTTCACCAAAAATCGTGGGCTCTAGGTATAAGTAAATTTTGTGTTTTTATCTAGGAACAGACTAGACTTCATAGACCTACACAACAATAATAAACACACTTTGCAATGTCAATAACCACCAGCCCTTTATGTGTAGGGACTGAACAATTGCGCGAATTAAATTACCTGCAGGCTAGAATCCACTGTTCTATGCTTACTCAAGCCCCGCATATTCGTTCGTTGACTGATGTTTCACTGAGTAGCAGCTAGTGGACAGATAGTCGGGGCTTGAGTATGCATATCACAATGGATTCTAGCCTGCAAGTAATTGAATTCGCGGAATTGTACAGTCTCTACTTATGTGATGTCTAGAGCAACGATTTAATGGGGAAAAGATTTTTGCAACAATTTGTTTAAATGACTAACGTGCGCACCTGCATCTCTGCTTTGTGGTTAGAGATTGGATGCCGTAACAGTCAGCGTGTGAAGGTTAAACCCGCAAGTCACAGACGTGATGTGTGGCAGTTATCCGTGTACTGATTGGCACAGTCTAATAAATAACGACTCTGCACAAGAACACTCTGCTAATAGCCATGAATTGAGGTACATGTGTGCACGTAAGACACTGAAACAAAGTGGGGCAAAAATGTTTTCGTGAAAACTACCGGGTCCTAGCTATAGTTCCTTGCAACATATGTGATGGGGCGATACACGTCCGCCACAACGTAGCAGTCTGCCGACCAATGATAGGTAGAGACCTGAAATATTCGCGTTTTATTTTAGGCGCAAGCTAGAATTCCAGCAACTAGAAGTCTGTATCACGTTCACAATTGGCCGTTGACTTACTCGACACTTCCTGGAAGTATATGAGCCAATAATAAAACTGTAAATGAATACAGGCCCATTTCACTGTGTCAGGGAGCAGCTAATGAACAACTGCTGTCTGCATAATTTCACATATATTCTTGGAGGCTAGCCTACAGCTCAGTGAACAAGCGAATTTTTCCTGTCTCTAATGATAGGCATCAAATGTTACAATAACGAGATTCTTATAGGCTCAGTCAAATTAGGAAACAGCTCCACGTACAAGCTAAAGCCAGTAATCTTCTGTTAAGGGGGATTGATTCCTGTCAGATCGGTTTTCGGTTTTTCTTGTAAATCAGGGAATAGATACATTGTTTTACTTTTTCCACGCTGACAAGGCATAGTTTATTGTTTCATCCGCTTTTTGTAATCCATATGGCATTGTTTCTGTTAATGTTGCGGCCTCTCTAGTAGCTCCCGTAAATAAAGCAATTTTTCCTGTTCAGCTGTTTCCCGTTGCAAAATAATGAATATATTATGGTTCCAGCAATTACAGAAAATCAATTAAGTTTGTGTCTATGCTTTGTTGTAACAAAAACGTTGATACATCGAGTGGAACAGAAGTTATCGAGAAGAAACAGATAAATCCAAGGTGGTAGGGATCAATACCCTTTAAGCTGAACGTGTGTTGAAATCCAGCAAACAGTCAAGATTTCCCGCGATAAACCATTATCTCTAATCATGGTGTGCTGTCAGTATTAATGTTGGTTTATTGTTCTAAAAATTCAGTCTATTGAAAAAATTGCGCGACCGATGCGACACGATAGGTTCGATTCGAATAAAAAAATTTCTCAGCCAATCAGCGTTGAGTCTTCTAAGACGTCAGCGTGACAAAAATGGCAGGCACGAAGCAAATTACGAAAATAAATTATGTCTTATTCTCGTCGCTTGCGCGACAAAGCTGAAAAGGATATTAAATTTTGTGTCCAAATGTTGGTGAAACTGGTGAGTTGGTAGTTTACTGCCTTAATTTATTTTGCAAGATCTTTTTGTTTGCTACTCAAATCAAAACCTTTTACGCAAACGTGTGACCTTATAGGTGTTTAGGAAATAAGACAATGCATTTTACTCTCTTCTTCAATTTGTTTTCCCAATTATGTAAATATTATTTGTTATATCATATTAGTATCAAGTTAATATAAAATTGTTCAACTCATGTTCATGTCCTCAGCCAACAAATTGATAATGTCCTGCCTCAATTGCCAGAGCCTTCGGCTGATGGAGGCCCATGGTTTATTAATAAATTGAATAAATGAAGTGAAATGAGGTTAGTATGCAGTGGCAAGGATATATTTACATTTAATATATATTTATTTTTTAGTATTGGTTGCGCGGCAGAAGAAGTAATGTTCTCAATAACGAGAATTGCTAGTGTTGCATCACACCCTCAGTGTCACGTTTGTCACCATTGCACCACCTCGCTAAGTAGGAAGACAGATTAAATAACAGCCACTGGTAGGGAAATGAATATTTCACTCATTATATTATTCTAATTATATATTAGATGTTAAGTAACATATCAGTTTTGTTCACTTTTGCTCACTTTTATTTTCTGTGTTAACGTATTTAACTCGAAATGTACACATTTTCGTCGCTTTGTTGCTGCAATAATTTTTCCTACACTGTCTTCAAATAAATAAGTATGTATGTGTGTGTGTGTATATATATATATATATATATATATATATATATATATATATATATATATATATATATATATATAAGCACTTTATTAGTCCTGTGTACACTCAAGCCCCAAGCATTTGTCCATTTTCTTCGACTGACTGGAGCAGGAATAGACGAGGTTTTAGTAGGCTATGTGTAGGACAGTGGATTCTGACACGCAGATCATTGAACGCGTGAATTTTTTCTTTCCCGAGAAATTGCACATGTCTTGCCTAGTACACTTGAAGCAATTGAAGTGATGACAGTTAAGCTAATTAAGTAAATTACACACGTGTTCTTTCACGCGGTGTAGTAAGCTACTGTCTAGCATTTACTTTCTTGATAAAGATATTGTTGTGTGTATTACCGTTTCACCCATTAATGTTTGTACCCGACCAAGACAACGCTTCAAATGTTGTAAGGATGAGATACCAGTAGCGACCCATCGTTTCAGACAGACGAAACTTTAACTGCGAGGCGAACTGTAATCCCCGCGTATGTGTTTAACGCGCAACAAATATTAATATTTAGACCACTAACTAACGTACTTGCCACGGAGTAATTTTTTTGTTTTAATTCTGATTACCCTGTTCAAATCTATATTATTTCTACATAATTGTGTACACACTATATACAGGATGATTCGCTAGAAATTACTGCTGCACACAGCACGTATTTCTTACATCACACATTAAATTATTTAGTAAAAATTACAAGATTTTCCCTTTGTAATCTTACAAACCTTTGTAAAAAGTACAACGGTTTTCCATGTAAAATAATTTGTTTGTTATGTAAAGGATTTTCTTTGTAAAATAAGGAAAACTTTGCAGTTTACCAATAGAAAGGATTTATCGAAAATTATGTTGTTATGAACAAATCACGTCATCTCGAATTCTTTTTGCCAAGATAAAGTGAATAGTTGTGTTAATTATGTGCAACAAAATTACAAATGTTATTTAATTGAAAAGCATCTTAACTGAACACAAACGGAAATATCAGCCAATAAGAGTGTACGGTGGGCTAGGGGTATCGTTACGCGATCACCAAGCGCAAAGATGTAGGGTCGAATACTGGTGGGTCGATGATTTTTTCTCAAAATAATCTCACTCAAATATTATTTTCACGGTTATTTTACAAATTAATTAATTTTAATGATCAGAATGACACAACTGTTTATATTTTAATCATTCCTTATTGTTGGTACGAATTCCAGGCTACACCTTGTAATTTTACAAAAAAAAATATTTCGTTTATTTTTACCGGAACATTCTTTGTCGCTTTTCAAGAAATTCATTTGGCAACAGGGTTTCCTTGTAAAATTACAAAAGGTGTTATAGTGCACTTAGAGAAATAAAATGTATTATACAGGTGGGTCCTATTCCCTGTATTTTCAGAGCAAAACTAATCGTTGAAATATGACGAATAAAAGGCATAAATACATCAGTGGGGTTTTATCAGACGGTAGCAATTGTGTGTATTCAAGCATCAACGGTCGCAGATAAACCACACAAGTCGAGCGACTTAGGAATTGAGTCGATTTTTAATTCAATCCAGTGTGAAATTATCTCTGTCAATAAACAAGACATATCAGCACAGCTGCCGATTTTCATTTAACAAGGGACTCGCTTGTGTATGGTATTTTTTACTTCAAATTTCGGTATAAGGTATAGGACCTGCGTGCGACGGTAACTTCTCGTGAATTATCGTGTATTTTAATAAGGACACAAGAAATGCAAAAATATTTTTACGGAAGCTGAAAGTCACTAGCTTATATGCTTCGCAGCAGCTCCCCTTTGGTAATTGGCAGAGAGCGGGAAAATTCGCTGGTTCTCTGACCAGTAGGCTAGACTCCGAGGATATTTGTGAAATCGTGCAGACAGCAGCTGTTTATTAACTGCTCGCTGACATAGTGGAACTGGCCTGTATTCAACTAGTTGTATTATTGGCTCAGCTACTTCCAGGAAGTGTCGAATAAGTCGACGGCTAATTATGAACGTGATACACGCCTATAGTTGCTGGAACTCTATCTTGTGCTTAAAAGAATACGCGAATTTTTCAGGTCTCTAGAAATTGGTCACTTGTTTCTGTGTGAAGAAGTGTTTCATTTGACTGGGCCAGTCAGAGCTGCAAGCAGTATGGAAGTCAGCTGAAAACTTTTGAAATATCAGGAGTCACAAAATGTCTTCACAATATTAATGCGGCTTTGTGAGCGCCTAACCAAAGACACGTCGTATATGAATACATACAAAATTCGCGTTATTATTTAGTGACAGTCTTAGTTCTTATGTACACACCTGAGTACGCGTGAGATCATTGTATGCGTAATTTCACATAAAATTGGTCACCCTGTCGTGAAATTTCTAATGGTTTGCCAGAAACGTTCCCGACTATCAGTAAGAGTTGTAAGCTCAATGAGAGATGTGAAACTATCGCTCTGCTGCTTGCAGTCTAGTTTTCTGTGAGGAAACAACGCGAAATTTGCGGGGGTCTAATTCTTTTAACATGTATGTTACAAACATGCATCTTACCTGTACTAAGGTTCGTTATTCCCGAAGTGACGTATTAAAGATTTAACTATTATTGCCCCTTTGGTTTTTAATTGTATAACGTCCATATATTTTAAGATTAACTCCTGTTGTTTTTTGACAACATCCAAACAGGTACACCGTTTGCTCAGCAAGGTTAGTTAGAACGCTTGCCAATATTTTGTAAGCCTACCAATTTAGATGTTGTAAGTATTCTTATCATTACATAACGCAAATTAATTATTTTCCTTAATAACGTATACATTTTTAGGAAACAAAGTGATTTGAAACTGCAAGAGATTTCTTACATAAAGATTCAGCATTGTAATAATATATTTTGTGTTATTTCCAAAACAAATGAGGACCGATTACATATTTCCCTGTTATATTGTTTTGGATTGATTTCTAAATAATTTGGTATTTAAATTACTATAAACATATCTTTAAAATGTTGATTGTGTTCACAACATTTTTGATTAAGACAGTAAGTCGCATGCACCAATTCTTACTTAAGATTATTCTGCACCTCTCTTATCAATTCCACTCTCACCACGACAGTCATATACTGCAATGTTTGTAAGGTATTCTTAAATAAAATATAAAAATATTAAGAATACATGTTATGTTAAGATTTTTTAAGTCTTTCGTATTAAACCGGTAAGAAATAAAATATCCACTTAAAATAATTTACGTCGTGTTGTGAGTGCGTTTGCTATTTAGCGAACGTTGACGTGTACAATTTAATACCTATAACTAAGCCTACGATCTATAACCTGACAAACATTT
Organism: Medauroidea extradentata; assembly: GCA_003012365.1. Lineage (NCBI taxonomy): Eukaryota > Metazoa > Arthropoda > Insecta > Phasmatodea > Phasmatidae > Medauroidea > Medauroidea extradentata. The sequence goes on from PNEQ01108758.1 coordinate 49,614, forward strand.
CTGCTTCTACATTTCACGAGTTAAAGACCGGCATGTTAAAATCCTCTGTTCCATATCAATATATACTCAATCCCTGACCATATATCCATTAAAACAAACAGATATCGTATGAGGAGGATAGGCAAGGGTATCTCATCCCGAATGCAGATTTTATGAGTAAGATCACGTCGGCAGTCTGCGTACCCCGACGGATGACATGAAATGGGATTCTAGTATGGAGAAGCACCGGATTGAGATGAATGGAGGGAACGGGAGATCCTCGAGAAAACCCGTCGGCCAGCGACATCGTCCACGTACGAAAATGCGCGGAACCGACCCCGCCGGGGTTTGAACCAGAATCGCCTTAGTGGAAGGCGAGTGGTCTGACCACTCGGTCACCGCGGTGCCATTTCTCCATTAATTGCTTCTCATTGGAGAATCATACAATGAACATCTATATTGTCGAGACGGAAAAAATTCGCAGGTTCACAGACCTTTAGGCTAGCCTCCAAGAATATATGTGCACTCAAGTACATAGTGTCTGTTCATTACTTGATCGCTGATAAAGTGATATGGACCTGAATTAGCTAACATTTTAATTACTGGGTAAGCGACTTACACGAGGTGTCAAATAGTCAAGCGAAAATCGCGAAAGTTACACAAACTTAAAGTTGCTGGAATTCTAGCAAGTGCCTAAATAAAAGCGAATTTTTCGTGTGCCTGTGAACAGGGCTTGAGTGTGCACAGGCAAATGGATTCTAACAAGCAAAACAAAGCACTCGCAACATTTTCCCTTCCAAACTCATTGAGAAGCGGTTTTACGTAACCCTGCTGGTGTAGTTATTAAAAGTGTGTATTCGTTTTCTAATATTTGCATTCGTTTTTTAGTTTTAAAATTACACGAAATATTCCTGCACCTTTTTGTTCTTTCTTTTAAGAAATTATGAAATTATCAAGTAAAATCTTATGTTCATTTACGTATACACATATTTCTTTCATGTAAAAGGTATAGTCTACCAAGTATTTTGCAAGTCTTTGAAATACAATGCAAAATATTAATATAAATTATTAGAGACCTGTCAAATTCGCGTTGTTATTTCGTGATAAATTATACATTACTACTCTGTACAAACCTGAGTGAAGTCTCCAATTTTATTGGCTAGCGATGTATGAGGTCAATTACATATTTGACTGCATTACAAGAGACTGTTCAAGCTAACGGGCAAGTCAACCAATTGAATTTAAATGCTCTCAGACTCCAGCTACTGTGTAGCCAGCGAGTAGTAACATAGCCGTCTTTAGTAGAATGCCGCGGCCTTAGATTTGGCAACTCTGGCAGGAAGGGTCGTTTTAACACTTCTTTTGTCTTGCCAGCATCAGTGGCTTCCCCTGATTCGCCGCTATGTAGAGCACAACAACGAATCAGGTACAGCCATTGCCTTAGGAGAGTTATATTAAAGTGTTATTTTGACCCTTCCTGGCAGCGTTGCTAGATCTAAGGCCGCGGGCTTCTACTTAAGACGGCTATAGTAGTAAACGTGAGATGAGGGTAAAATCGCTTGGATTTTTAACTACTGCCAGAGATTATCGCGAAATTTGCAGGTCTTTGAATGTTCTACCATTATTTTACGTGCCCGTTAAGATAGCAGTAAATAGACCAGTTTTAATAAATTTAAGACGGAAGTTTGCGTTTGAGAAAAATGTTATTTTACATTGTTTCCTAAGAAACCTTTCTTAGAAAGCATAGCATATATTAGTAGTTAACTGGACCCTAAAAATAGAACCAATAACGCTAGATATTATAGTGTCGATTATGGTGTATTTTGATATGCGGAAGGTGCAGCACTTTTTCTTCTTGTTTTATTCTCCCTCCTTCCGTTACTGCGTTATACGTTTTCCTCCCCAAGTTTCGTTTTTTTTTCCTATCATTTTTGTCTCTCCGTCTCATTTTCTGTCGTTCTCTTTCTCGCCACGCAAGTGAAATATGGAATGCGCTTGCGTTCCTGCCTCCAACGTTGCACCAGACATATCTTCCCTGCCCCTTCTCTCCCAGCAAGTTCACCTCTTCCCATTCCCTCCCTATGCCTGCAATAGCTCCCACACTACACACTCCCCCACCCACACCCCCAACTTATTTTTTCCTTCTATTTTGTTCTGTCTCTCTCTTCCCAACCTTTCAGCCCACACATTCTCTCCCTTTCTCCGTCTTCCACGTGCGCGCTCACATACACGCGCGCGCCAACCCCTTTTGATTTCTTTCTTTTAAAGTTATTTTTCCTTCTCGCTCTTCCTTTCCAGCCCTTCTTATATATTTTACAATCTTTTTTCTCTTACTTCCTCTTTTCCCCTTTTTTTTGCCTTCCCCGTCGAACCAAAGTTTCTTTTTCTATCTTCTGTTAAATTCTGCTCTCTTCAGTCTAGAACAACCAGCACACGCGGCAACCTGTAGGCTCCGTCGCGACGCTACGACATCCGTGTGGCGTCGGTTCGTAGCCGCGTCGAACCCCGCACTTCTACGTCACAGCTCGCGCTTCTCGCGGAGTAACCCTAGCTAACATCCGTGTGCTTCTTCTTGCAAGACTGCTGCCTGCTTCCTACATCTCCGTGGATAACGTCCGCACATTCAGCTCGTCGACAGAAATCGACAAAAATCTCTATTTTTTCCAGTTCGCGAATATGTAGACGCACAGCATCCAGCACTTTATATTGTTCCTTCTTGATGTTGTGATAAGTTTTAATGATGGCCGGGCATTTGAAGTTTTCGTGATCCGGCAATTATGACTCGAAGAAGAAAATGCTTACTTGCCCTTTTACCTTTCGGCTAGAACCATCCGCATGTACACTATCCTTTCAAGGCTATCATCACACGTCTGCAGCATACGTCGAGGCGTATCGATATTCTCGGGTTTATTTAGTACCGAAGTGTTAAAGTGAATTATTTTTTTGCAATTTTCGGAAACAAAATGAGTTCGAAAGCGTTAGTTAGTACGAATTTTTATCCGTGGTTACGAGGGAGTATTCATGCAACAGACGGTTGATAAGGTTTGTTTGTAAGATGTGTACTGGGGTTGAATAGGAGACAGGAACTAGAAGAGGGAAAGGTGAAGACGTCTTTGGTGAGTGTTGATGTAGCTCGCTCAGCTCGCCGTCCAGAGGCACGATACATGTGCGGGAGTGTCTCGGTGCTATTGCCAACGTATGGCAGCAGCCACCTGGACGAGGTGAGATGCGAGGCTGGGAGGTAGCAGTGGTGCGGTGACGCGCTGGAGAGACCATGTCGGCGCGCGCGGCCAGCAGAGACAGCTGCGCCGAAGACACGACGACGTCGCCTTCACCGCCGCCGGCGGAGGATGTCGGCGCCGGCAAGTACCTGCTGCCCTCGGAGCTGTACAAGAACCTGCTGGCTACAGCGGTGCTCGGCAAGACGGAGAGCATGCAGCTGTCTTCCATGCCGGTGTTCCCGCGCAACCTGCTCTTCAGTGGCCCGCCCGACGTCTCCGGCGACGAGGTAACAGCTCGCCCTGCGCACTCTTTAACACCCCACCCCCACCATTACTGTCCACCTCCCCCAACTGCCATGTCTGCCAGTACCGAGCCGTGAATGTGTTCCAAGTACACTAGGTAATAATTACCAGGGCCATACACTTACAACTTATAGCTATGTATGTATGTGTATATATATCTGTGTGTGTGGCCCAGTTCAAAAGGGAAAGAACTCAAAAATCACAATTTTGAATAAAATTAATATAGAAAGATTTCCGTTTCACTAAAAAATCTATTAACTTACTTATTTCTTGGGTATTATTTCGAAGAAAAAGTTAATACGCTACTATTAAAGGTGTTTAAATTTTAAAATATTTATAGTTTGCCTTTTTGCTGAAATCATCACACTTTAAAATTAAATACATAAAATTTCTAACTCTTTACTCTCAATCAGAATAAGTGCCATGTTATTAAAACACGTGAATTTACGTATCGCTTTTCTTTTCATCTGTGTAGAGTGCAGTTCTGTCTATGCGTTGCTGAACGAAACTCCCTTTAGTACTTTGCCGTCTATATATATATATATATATATATATATATATATATATATACACACACACACACACACACACAGTTTGTGCTGTTTGACTGCCAGTGACAGGAAGTTTTAACTCTAGCATATCTTGGGGTGTCATCCGCAAAACAGGGACGTGTGATATTGCAGTAACCTTATTCTGATTGTGGTAGTCGAATGAAAGACGTCACTTCAGACAGACACGCTGCCAATAACCATGAAGTACAGATGTATGTGTGCACGTGAGCCACCGAAACAAAATAAATATCTTTTAGTGTAAATTCCATGGGCCTAATTATTAGAGATTGAGGTAAATTGCTAGATTATTTCGTACCATCACATTTTGCAAAACAATGAAGAGGCATGTAATTTTGCACTGTTGAAGAATGGTTATACAGTTGTTTTTAACACGAATCAAGAATATTCCGTAGCAGCGGCCCACTAGAGTTTTCATTGTCCCAGTAAGATGAGGACACTCCAATAACAAATGAAGAAATCCGGTATGCATATGTTGTATGAATATTGAAGCCACAGACATTTACCTTTTCCCGCAATTAATAAGTGACCCTAGATATGATTAGGGACCGGTAGTTTCCGCGAAAAAATGTTTACATCGATTTGTTGCAGAGACTTATGTGCACACTTGTTGCTCTGTTTCATTGTCAATTATTAGATATTTCTAATTCTTCTGCGCTAATCATAGAGGTGTGGTGTCGCAGAAACCTGTCACAGTTAAATAGTGACGCTTCTCTTCAAAAGCACGCTGGCAATAAGCACGAATCAGATATGCAGACATGAACGTAAGGCATTGAAACAAAATGATGCAAAACTCTTTTCGCGAAAATTGTCGAGCCCTTGATATGATATATCGCTGGAAAAGCTCGCCATTCGTACGGTTCCTCTGCAGTATCTACGTCTTCGAATTTTCTTTTACTCATGTTTTCGCATTTAAATGGATCAATAAGAATTCTGGTTCGCCGATACTTCTCCTTTGTTATTCGTCTGTAATAATTTCAACCATCTCAAGTTATGGTCTCCAATCGTTGTAGGGATCACTGTTTTCCGCGAAAAGAATTTTGCACCCCTTTGTTTCAATGCTTTTGGTGCACACCAGAAGCTCTGCTTCGTGGTCAATGATTGGATGTTTTTAACTCTTGGTCTATCTTTCTAATCACAGACGTGCAGTGTAGCATCAGTGGCGGTGATTAGCAGTGACTGTACAGAACTGTCAGTTGCGTGTGGAACCACTTGACTGGTAGCTACAGGTACACCTCTCAGCCAGTAACATGTGAGAGACAAGGAACTATATCTCAGTACTATACCTAGGTCTCAACAACACAACTGTCACTTGGTCAAAGTGTATAGTCGGATATCATACTGCTTGCCTTGGAACACGTCCACGCTTCACCACTGTGAAGCAGTAACCTTATCCCGATTAGCATAATCAAAAGATAGACTTCTCCGTACGAAGACACGCTGCCAATAACAACGAAGAAGAGTTACCGACTTGGACATTATACATTGTAGCAAAGCGGTGTAATAATTTTTCCGCGAAAATCGGTGGTCCGTAACAATCATACAAAGACAACATTGGCGTTAAATATTTCTGCGATGTTTTACTTCCATTAGTTCCAAGGGAAACGGTGCTTAGATGTAACATTACACAAGTCTGAGTTTTCAGTGGAAGTATTAGACTGTTAGAGGCAGTTTTACTTTTCTGCCACACGATCTCAGTAACAGGAAAGTTACTGATTCAGTCCTTCAGGCATATTAGAGTCACGTGCTCAAAATGTATAGCCGTATATAGGATGTTCCTGATCTGAAGGTACAAACACTGTGAGGTGATTTCCTATCCAAAACGGGATAGAAAACATTGTACGAACAGGGTCGTACGATGTTTTCAAAGAAGTAATATTCATGCTAAATACACAATACACGTAATCTTCATGGACCATTCACTTTGATTATTCGAATGATTTTTGCGAAAACAAAAGTTGTGAGGGTGCGCATGGTTGTCTCCCAGGTTCGGAACCCTCTTTACAATGCCAGTCGTTCAACTTATGGTTGACGTAAGGTGTCAACATTAATATATTTTCCTTTAATCTCCAACATGTCATATTATTTTCAGTTAAACCTATTTTTAATGTCGATTTTTAGGGTAGATATCTAATTTATGAGTTCCTGTATACGACATTGCACATACGATGATTTCCATCCCGTTTTAGCTAGAGAATCACCTCGCAGCGCTTGTACCTTTAGTTCAGGAACACGCTGTATATTACAACTTGCCTTGAAACACGACTTCTCTTCACCACGGTTGTGTATCCTGACTCGTACTAAGCTACACTTCTTTCCAGTGCCAACAATACCTTCCCATCCCCCTTCACGTTACAATCTAGTCAGCTTGAGTTTCATTAAAGCCATGCTTGCATGGACGACCATATCTCGCGCCACACATTTCTCGTCTAACGATACGTTAAGTGGCCACCTGGGTAGAACTGTTTTAAGTATTCGAGTCCTGAACAGTTAAAACTGCTTTTAACTTTAAAAAAAAGTCTCTGTAAACTAGTTTCCGAAAAAATAAAGTTGTAAGTTGACAAAAATATTGTAAACGTAGTAGGAAATGTTTCTATATTTTCAAACATTTTTGTATATTTACAAACTTTCATATATATATATATATATATATATATATATATATATATATATATATATATATATATATATATATATATATATATATATATATATATATATATATATATATATATATATATATATATATACATACATATATATGCATTTTCACAACCTAATTCCTGTAAATTTACCTACAATTGTTTGAAGAGAGACAAAAATACCCTGGCAACCAATTTCCAAGAATTTTTTTTTTTGTTTCCAAGTAAAGAAAATATGATGTAAAATATGACAGGCTATTGAAGGATATTTTGTTTCACATCCAACCAACTGCTCATATTTATGTATCCCTCTAGTCCTCTCAGATTTGTAAATTTAAACCACGTCGATGACTTGTGACACTGTTGCTGTACTGCCTACACTGATAAATGCTGTTGTTTACAAGGTTTTTCTGGTAAAATTACAGTTTTTTCCGTGTGTAAATGCGGAAGCGATAAGGACGACACAGCACGCGCATCAAGCCTCACCTTGGCCTCTAGGCGCAAGTCACAGAAATAGCGTGCAGTCTTCTCGCCGACTGTTCATCGCTATGAGCAGAGACAATAGTTTGTCGCGAAAACAATTCTGCCGCAGATTTTTCCAGTGCCTTACGTATACATCGGCACCTATGCTTAGTGGTTGTTCGCAGCGCGTCTTTATTCAGGCATGTCTCTCATTTTATTGCACCAATAAGAACAAGACGAATGTGACATCATTAGAGATGATGGTATATCGATAGGGCCCGGTAGTTTTCGCGAAAAGATTTTTCCCCCACTTCGTTTCAGTGTCTTACGTGCACACCTGCAGCTCAACTTCATGGTTATTGACAGAGTGTTTTTGTGCAGAGTCGTTATTCATTTGACTGTGCCAATCAGTACAAGGATAACTGTGACACATCACGTCTGTGATTTGCGGGTTTAACATCCAGACGCTGGGTGTTAGGGCATCCAATCACTGACCACATGCCAGGGAAGCAGGTGCGCACGTAAAGGCACTGAAACAAAGTGATGCAAAAGTATTTTCGAGAAAACTACCGGGCCCTACTTATTTGTCATTTCTCATAGGATGCCGAGCCAATAACAAAGAAGCAACTAAATGCAGACCTACAGCGAGCAGCCAATGCAGCTGTTATCTGCTCCAGTAAACACTTGGATGATACTCTACAAGTCATCCCGGCGGGGTCGGTCACCGTGCCGGACGATGCCTTTTGTCGGCGGGTTTTCTCGGGGATCTCCCGTGTTCCTGCCCTTTCATTCCGGTACTGCTCCATACTCACGTCATGTCACCCCTCACCAGCGCTAAAGACCCTGATGTTAAGCGATGACCAAAATTTCTCTCATACTCTACAGGTCAGTGAACCCACGAATTTTCCCGTTTCTACTTATGATGTATTATTAAAGCTAAAGGCATGTTGTACACACCTATACGTTTTAAATATTCTGCTATAAGATTTACGTACCTAAAAAAAGACCGCACAAGCAACTATTTTCGCCATATTCTGCCGCTAAAAAATATGCTTAAATGTCTAGAGTTAACTTGAAAATGGTATACACACGTGTAACATTCTTTAAATGATATTCCTACGCAGGCATCACATATTTACGATGAGCTGTTTTCAAATAATCTGAAAACGGCCGAAGCACAGCACACCTCTCGGCGGCTTGGATAGGCGGCCATCTTAATCATTTTCACGCGTGGGAGAGAGACATTTTGGGCCCCAATGGTCTGAATGAACCGAGTTCTGAATTGCCTCAGAAGTTCGCCTTCGACTTACATCTGCTCAGAGTCAATGATGTACCCCCGTCCCCAACTCAATCAGTGTCTACAATGTAACCTGCACGTATTTCATGAAAACAAGTACGTTCACTGATGCTTATATCTAGAACATACACCGAGCAAGGTGTTGAGAACGTTACATATGTGAATTCGGAAGAACACGTATTCGATTCCTGGCTCCGTCTACCTGATTTTGGTTCCACGTTGTCTCACGTAATTGCTCTAGGCCAAAGCTGGAATTGTTATTATCCAAGGCCATAAACGATTCCTTTCCCAGTTCCTGTAATTGAGACAAGTCGTGTGTCACTGTTTCTAATGACCTTCTTATCGACGAGACGTAACATCCCACTTGACTTAACTTTCTTAAACGTCTCCAAGTAACCCGCCTGACTTTTGATGAAAACGTATTTTTTTTTCATCGACGCCAATATCTAAGGACATTAATTTATCGTGAAACTTTTGAATAACGAGTTTTAGCTGGGAAAAAATTACCTCGGGTCAGTATACGTAACTGGTCGATTTTGACTGCTAAGCGTTTCATCTGCCTAAACTCGGAGTAACGTAATTTAGTTGGGCCGCTTAGTACAGTCGTAGCACAAAGATACGTGGTCAATTATTAGGACAATGATCTTTCGTGAATATAATTTTGCCCCAGTTTGTTTCAGTGTCTTACGTGCACATCTGCAGTTCTACTGTATAGTCAGTGATTGGAAGTTTTAACTCTGCAAATGACAGGTGTGTGGTGTCGTAGTAACAGCATTATGGTTGGCGCAGTCTAATAAGACATGTCAATTCCCAGACACGACGCCAATGAAGCAGAGATGCAGAGATGTGGAGGTAATGCACTGAAACAAACTGAGGCAAAATTCTTTTCGCGAAAAGTTCTTGGCCTTATCAATTACTATAGAACTGCGGGTGTGAATGTCGGTACATATTCGTGAAAATGATTTTACCCCAGTTGATTTCAATGCCTTGCGTACACTGGATGTGTTATCCTTCACGGGTCCTGGGGCTCTAAGAACAAATCACAGACGCTCAGTAACCTAATTGTGATTGGCACAGTCAAATGAGAAACGTCACTTCACAAAGACAAGCTGACAATAACCGTGAAGCAAAGCTGCAAATTTGCACAATCCACTGAAACAAACTGGGGCAAAATTCTTTTCGCGAAAGGTTCGTGGCACCATTCCGTAAAATTGGGTGAGGGACTCATGGGGTGACTTGGGACATAAGTTCTCAGTGTTTATTTTCTATGTGTGTAAACTGGGAGTGGATACAAATTTAATTTCATGTCGACATTCATAATTTCGTATATATCTCCAGTAAAACTATTTTTTTTAATGTTGACATATATAAGGAAAGTGTTTTTTACGTCCCAAGTCACCCACGTGTCGCAAGTACGTACGTCGAATACAGAAATGTATCATGCCTTAAGGATTTTCGCGAAAAATCGGTGACGCTTTACGTATCTTCGCTGGTAGGTTCTTCACTAGCTAACGTTTGTAGTTTTTTACGAATTCGTTTGTCACATGACGTTGTTATTGATTTCTATCAACGTAACAATTTATTCAACTTAGGCCTATGGGAAAGTAGTTTCCGCGAAAATATTTCTGCACCACTTTGTATCAATGCCTTACGTATAGCCAATATCTGCATTCCTGCTCCTGGTTATTGGCAGCTTATCTTTGAGGACAGGCGTCACTTTGTTTTCTGGGCCAATTAAAACAAGGTTCCTACTACACCACACGTCTCTCATTAATGGATTGAACTCCACGACGCAGAGAGTTATAAACATACAATCATCGACCACGAAGCTGAGCTGCAAGTACGCACGTAAGTCATTGCAAAAATTGGTGCCAAAATCTATTTGCCAAAACTACCGGTACCCAAGAATTATGTTCAACTGAATTAATCAATATGTTGTCTTTCCTCTCAAAAAAAGATAAAAGATAGCCTCTGAAGGTTGAGCTAGAATCTCTTATAGTTACATAAGTTCACCCAAATAATCACAAGGAAACTGTAAATCGTGATCAGAAGTGCCACTTGATAGACGTGTTCTGTACAGCAGGAAGAACGAAACAAAAACGGACGACGCACTGATAACCTGCACTGGACGCCATTTTTCAAGATGGCGGCAAAGATAAATAACTCCTTATAAATTGGCTAAATATCTACCGATTTTGTTAATTTTTTTTTAACGAAAGCTAATACAAATTAAATATTTGTTCCTTCTTCCAGAAAAAATGGTAATTTCCGTGTAAATCGATAAAATTTAACTCATACTACAAATTTTATAAATATTTTATAATTTCGTAGATTTAAACAATAATTCAAATTTATTGTCAACTGAAATGAAGAGAAAATAAAAAAATAGTGCAAAGTCGCAAATGTTAATTTATGCAACAAGCTACGCAAAATGCATACTGATACACTAAATACTAAATAAATTCTAAGTATCGTAACTGCCTGTGTGGTGCCACCTTTGAATGAAACTAGGAATGTTCTTTTTACCACTAAAGATCGTCCAGTAAAAAGTTAATAGCCAACTTCTGCATCTCTCTATCAACATATTCTACAAGTTTGGTATCAAGTAGGACGTCTGTGGGGACAATCGTGCTCAGTGAATGCTCATATTCCGTCACCTGAAGCTTGGGTTTGGTGTAAGAAAGAAGATGCATAGACAACAAAGTGTACATATCTACTTCCCATTGGGAAGTGCGCCGTGAAATTAACAGGGTGGGTGCTAAACAGGTGTTCCTGATTGAATGCTGATTTTCCTTGTATACTACTGTACACGAATTGTCGTGGTAACTTCAGCAATAAAATGTGAGCTGTATTTACTATACCTCTTTTTTTCTTTTATTCTTTATTGCAATAAATTATTTATATATTGTGTTGATAACAACACACACGTTTTTTTTTTAAATTCCCATCAGTAATTACTTGTTTGGTCTAGATATTTCCTTAATTTTTTTTTTTTGCTAAAATATTCCAGAAATATAAATTTTCAGTAAGGATCCTGATGCTCCAATGTCACTGAGTATAAAAAAAATTTTCAACCTAGTGTACAAGAGAGTAACATAGGTAATGCATTATCGGTATAAGCAATCTTTATTCAGTATTTAGTGTATCAGTATGTATTTTAGTTAAAGCTCGTTGCGTATATTAATATTACCGATACTGCAATGTTTCCCCTCTGTTTCCGTAACAGTTAAAATATCAGATATTCTGATGAATAAGTAAGGGAAAAAATGTCTAACTTGTATAAGCTTTCTTCAAAAAAATTTAATTTCAGAATCGGTAAAAGGGTATCGAAGTTATAAATATTTTCTTATTTTTCACCACCATCTTGGAAAATGGCATCCGTCGTGGCATGTCAGTGTGTCTCCCGAGCTTATAGTTTTTCCTGCTGTAGAGAACATGTCTACCAAGCGGCTGATTCATAATGGTTTTGCAATTTCTTTTGGTGAACCCATTCAACTATAAACTTAATACATACTTGTCACATAACCGGCTCGAATAACGGATGAGTGGTGATGGGATGGGCGTGGAGCAGCGAGGGAATAAACTATAACAGCGAAACGGGAAATCTCCCATAAAATTCGCTGACAGTCATAACGTTAGCTATTGACGTGCGCAAATCAGAACGACCGCGCAGGATCAGCGCTTTGGGAGGCAATCGGTCCGATCAAATTTTAAGTGGTTTTGTAAATATCACGTATGTATAAACATGAAGTCCTTGAGACGAATGAATATGAAAAACACAAAAGTTTTAACTTGGCTAGGAATACTTCTTTTAGGGTTTTATTTGCAAGTACGCATTTACCACTGGATATTCCTTAACCTCAAAAAACCAAAATAATTGTGTACATTTCAAGGGCAGCCTTTAAATATGAACATTATTCCTCCTTCAAAACATAATGTTTCGCTAAGATTAAACAGCTTTGTTTGTATGCCACTTGAGTACAAGATTTGATTATCGACTCAACGTAATGACTTCAATTAAAACACGATAATAATTACGTATTCAAGCTCGTCTTGTTTCTTAGATCAAGGCCTGTCATGAAATATTGTTAGACTATGTTGCCTTCTAACAACCCAGTCACGACTTCCGAATACTATCAGCGTGACTGACAGTGACTTAAAGTGCTTCATCTAAGGTTTATGTTACAAAAAACTCAAGAGTCAATCATGGCTTTCATTTGTTTCCAACCCTCTTCTACAATACTGTTCACACGCTTGACTGTGGAAGTATTGTAACATGAGTTTCATAGTCTTTGTGATCCAAATTGCAAGTTCCTTAAAAAAATTATGTATTTTATCGAAAAATATTAGTGTAGCTTTGTGTTTGAATAAATTGTCTATTTATCCATCGCTAATTGATTACAAAATTTTTGCAAAAAATGTGTAAATGAACTTTTTTCTAAACTTTTCAGCTATAATGTTACTGAAAATATATTTTCGTTCTTATTTTATACCCATATATCTGAACTTAAGATTCCAGAAGAACGAGCACATTTGACTAACACATTTAGTTAAAATCCATTACATTAGAGCAACCCAATCAAATCACATAAACTGAAACTAACAATCATAACGGTTGCTAAGTGTAAAAGTAATAAGTTGGATAGCTAACATAAGCAAGAAAATTAATCAAAGTACACATTTATTTAAATGTTTTGTATAAATCTAATTCCCACAGAGCAATAGATAAGCCATTTTAACTCAAGTGTGTTAACTTAATCCATGTATCTACTCAAATTACATAATTTAAATTTTAAGTTAGGGCCAGGGTAACAGCTGTGGTTAAAGCACTCGCCTCCTACCAAGTTGATCCGTATTCCAATCCCGGTGAGAATTTGGTGAACGTTGCAGTTGGTAAGCGGGTTTTCGCGGTGTACTCCCGTTTCCCCGCACTGCGTATTCCGTCCTGTTTCCACTGTTGGGCTTCATTATATGTCTTTCTTAAGGGACAAATAAATTCTTGGGTGCACGTTTAGAATTCTGCATTCGGAGTATGTTGCCCGGCCTTCGGGCACCCTACCCGTAAGATATTTATTTATTGTAATGTACATTCTTTATAGTGTAAATCTTAATCTGTCTTACTTATTTACCTGTTTAAACATTAAAACCAAGACTTAACGGGCATGGAACAACAGGAGAAGTAGTAAAGATTTTTGATTAACCTGGGCCAGTCTTCGTGTATAATAAGAAAATGTTACTTAAGATATTATGCTTTGTTGTCAAAAAGTCAACTTGCGTACACTCAAAAGACAAATAGTATCTTGCGCGTTTGTAATGAGCAGTAACAAGACTGTATGAAGTTGAGTGTAAATAAATTTGGGTCAGAGCTTAACAGCAACGTTTTCAGCGTTTGTGATGTTTTATATCAGGTGATAATGGAGCAATGCCGGAATAACGGGGGGGGGGGGGGGGGCTGACTGACGATATCCATTCTGCGTGCGGATAGAATAAGATGACGTACGAGCCTATATTTGCACTCTCTGCTAATTTAAGGGACCTGAAAAATAAGCGTTATCTTTTGTTCACAATCTTGTAGCCAAACAAATGTAAACTCGTGTCATATTCGCGGTTGGCCCTTGAATTACCTGACACCTCCTGGGCAGCACTGCAGCAATAATAACTAGGGCCCGGTAGTTTTCGCGAAAATATTTCTGCAGCACTTTGTTTTAGTGCCTTACGTGTGCACCTGCATCTCTGCTTTGTGGTCAGTGATTGGATGCCTTTAACATACAACGTCTGGAGGTTAAACCCGCAAATCACAGACGTGTTGTGTCACAGTTATCCGCATGTTCTGATTGGCACAGTCAAATGAATAATAACGCTGCACAAAAACACTCTGCCAATAATCATGAAGTTGACCTGCAGGTGTGCACGTAAGACAATGAAACAAAGTGGGGCAAAAATCTTTCCGCAAAAACTACTGGGCTCTAACAATAACGAAGCAACTAAATTCAAGACCAGTCACATAGTATCTCTGTGTCAGCGAGCAGCCAATGAGAAACCACTGTCTGTTTGAGTACATAGTCATTATTGGAGGTTAACCTTTCTGTAGGTGAGCCCGCGAATTTTTCCCGTCTCTGTTTATAGACTTAATACTTTTATGGCTGTGACTGGGGCAGACATATTGGCAATTTCTGGAACACCAAATCTGCCATGAAGACATGGCCATAAACTTTGTCAGCATTTGAAAGAAAATTGGAGAACTTGGCCGTAGAACAGTACCATGTCGGCCATTAGTTACATGTCGTTAAAAGGACCAATGTCGTATGTACTCGGCTACACTGAACCAGATGTCTGCCAAAATTTCAAAACACATTAAATACCTACAATCCCAGATATGCGTTTATAACAGACTCATAAAAGAGAGCATACATATCACACATTCAACAGCGTTCGTACCTGTAACATTTGAAAACCCGAAGGTCAGTTAGCAATCCAGTCTTTAACGTTGACATTGGAACTTAATTCAGAAGAACAATGCGCTCTTCTTGTATGAGTCAATATCTGGTTTACTGAGTCTTGTAAGATGGCGACATGGATAAAACAAGGATCCAAATACAACCACATAATCATGTTGGAACTGCTCCCATTTTGGTTTGGTGTAGGCCTACTAGTGTTGGAAAGCAAAACATTGTTGCGAAGCATTGTTAGAAGCACCATTAATATTCAGTGTAGAATCACCAGCAGGTAATGAAACAAAGAACAGTAAATTCCCTTAGTTTCATCTAGCATTGGTCAAAGTTGTTTGTATAAAACAATAAACTAAGCTTGGTACAAAACAACACAATTCTGATACGGCTGATGAAACTGAATTAGAAGTAAAGATACGAGTTACGAAAATCTGAAGAGAAGTTTAAAGAGGTAGTTTGGGTATATGGGTGATATTTTCATACTGATAGGCTCTAATACAAAAACAAAAGCGTTCATTAAACTTAGTGTTTTTTTATTGGGTATAACATCCTGAATATGGACGTACCAGCGAGATTTTCTGAAACGAATCCAATAAAACAAATTACGTATTCTACAAAATAAGTGAACTACATCATGGTATGTTGTTCCAAGAACACATCAAGCATGTGTGGTACTCTTTCAAAAATTTTAATTTCCTCATTGCAAATCTCTTAAATCTCTTCATATCTGAAATTTCCTTGGCGAATGTATGTTAGTGCGTTTAGTGTGATTTCACCTCTTATAAATATCACGTTATTGTTACTGTTTCATTTATTTCATATTTCAGTCATTGATAAAAGCTAGGAAATTTCGCGGTTTTAACGACATGTCGACTGGACTCATCACTCCTGCGTCTACTATGTCCTCTAGCACTTGTTCATTGGTTGCCGCAGTGTGCGGCAAACTGTACATCTGATAAAATACTTTTATGAAAATTTGCTATTGATCCAAAGTTCTCATAAATTAATAAAATATGTCGACCCAACCGCTAAAGTAACTTACATGTAATGGAGACAGAGATCAATCTTCTCAAGCGAATTCGAGACAATTTCGGTTCTTTAGTCCTAAATATGCAATCCCAAATGTGTTTACTCAGCAACAATGATACTATATTGCAGGTGTTCTTTTCCGTTTTATACGACACTACTTTGTAGTTCAAATATTGTGTAAAACATGTTGAACTTTAAGACAAATAAAAGTTGGAATTGTTTTTTCTTAAGGTTTTATTGACTTTTGTGCTGTATGTGACAATTTTGATAGATAAAACAGTAACTTTACACCTAATTAGGGTAACGAGTACTTTTCTAAAATGTTTGCTTTCTCTCAAGCACTTGACATGTCATTTTGTAGCACAAATTTTAAGGCCCAAGGAAACTAAAATAAATGTACCGATATGTTTAAACTGGAAATAATTTGTATTCCATGTTTATTTACTGCACAAATCAATATCATGTTTAATACCGACATGTTGAGCACGGTGGAATATTCATCAAAAATTAATACGTAATGCCATAACGCCGAAAATGAGTTTATAGCTTATAGTTTTGTCTGCCCTTTGAACTGAAAAAATTTAATTCGTATTTGTAGATATTTACAGCTACATAGAAAGCATTTGGTCGCTTATTTCTGAATCTTTTCAAAGTTCCATTCTACATCGAGGTGGTTGCTTTTCAGGCATACGTGGCTCGCATAAGTGCAGCTAGTTGGTTCCTTTGTTTCCCGTTCTAGTTAAAACTAGAACTAAGCATCGTAACTACGAAACTTAATTTCCCCGATTTTCCGCAGTTTAAGACAAATTAATTCACTAGCTGCCATTAAACAAATATATTTTTACCATAAAGAAACAGCTATCATTATTTATCATAGTTTCACTACAATTGCATATTTAACCTTAACCAGAACAGTACTTTCTATTTATGATGAAAAATCTTTATTTTAAGAGTACCGCAAAATAACGGCCTGAAGAGACTTCATATTAGTATATTTGATAGAAGTAGGTATAAATATTTTTTTGCATATCAATTATTGTTCATTTTAAGTAAATCATACGGCAGATTTCACAATTTTTTTTACAAAATTCCGTTATTTGTAGTAATTGGTACCATACAAATTGCTGGCCAGAATAAGTGACGTTTATGAAGGTTACTGTATAAAATTAATACATTCAGCGTACAGAGTAAACTACTTATTTACAAAAAGGACAAGCACTTCAAAATATACCGCTTTAATTTTAAAAGTGAAGGATTCTAATAATAATTATGATTTTGAAGTGTCACGAAATACTTAAAATGTTCTTATATACCTTAATTTTTCCGAATGGCTGATCTTCAACAACACATCCTCTTATACACTACTGAAGTTAAAGAATGGATGATTGAAAGCCAACATTTAAAGTTTGATGTGAAGCTGTCCTGTATGTCCTGAAACATAGCTTAGAATAAAAATAAGATTAAATGTTACGGTCTTTTCCAAAATTACATACCCACAGAAATAAATCCTACCAAAATCGTAGATTGAATTCTTCATGCTATAGTATTTTTTCTGCATCCGTACAATACTGCCTCAAACATGACAACATTTATATTCATTCATGTAGTGAATTCTTAAAAAAATACGACCTAAAATTTAACCTCAATGTTACTAACTAAACAAATTAACGAGTATATCGTCATATAACTTGAACTACCTACCCAATTCTTCACAATTTTTAAACTGGGACAAATTTTTTTTTGTTATATATTTATGTTTGCAGCACTCAAATTTTGCCGCATCTTCCTTTATTTTATAAAATATTTTCTGTACATATATTTTAGCGAAAACTTAGAAACACTTCTTTAAAATAATGTAAAACTATATCTACCACTATGTAAAAGGTAAAGTTTGTCTACGTATTTATTTACATGTGTACGTATGCATATATGTCGGTAAGTTTGTTTCTTATAGAAATCCACATGGTTCCATGTTTCTAGACCGAAACTTCAAAACTTGTAACGGTAATTTTAATAACCTTCTTAAAACAGTATTTAGGACAATGGGTTTCAAACTCCCCTTCCACAAATTTAGCAAGAAACCCCAAAAACTTTTCGTGTATCTCAGTTTTGACTTTTATCCAAACCCGGTTTTAAATTAATTTATCCACTTCAATAGACACCTGATTTTTAATGGAGTTTTTTTTCATGTTTTAATGAAACTTTACTAAGTATTTAATGCTAAACAGTACGCTTCATTAAGTATTGGTAACCACCACTTTAATTTTAAGCAAAGCGACACCATTTCCAGACACAACACGAGAGTGATATTTGGCAGTCACAGTTGTCCGCCTAAATAGGCATATCGCGTTCAATAATAAAGTCCTCTTTATGAGTATTGGGCTTACGAACAGAAATATCCACAATTTACGAACCGTTTGTTGGGTTATCTTCTTTATCCGATCGATATATGTGTGTATCTCAGTGGTTATCAAAGTCATATTATAATAAAAAAATAGTGGACATGTTCCTCATAAGAGTAGGTGTCTATCATGTACTAACCATTAGCCTTCGTGTGCTTAGAGACAGAAGGCGAGCCTTTGTTACACTGCCTGTAGGCTCATATTATTTTTGGAATAACCTACTATTGGTGTATAAATGCTCTAATTTCCTTTATTTTAATCATCAACTGCCACGTGCTGTCCGTCGGAAATAAAGAGTTTAAGTTTAGTAGATGGCTAGACATCTAGATCAAAATGCGGGTATGACGTTTTTATATGAATTAGTGGCCCCTAATACAATTCGTAGCGTAGTTTTCACCGTACAAACCCTTAGGTCTAGACCACGGCCGTAAATGAACAGGTCTGGACACTCACCTATTTGCCAACGTATTTTTTTACCCTCTTGTTGACTGATAATTGATGATATTGTCGCTGGCGCGCTGCTTTGCCGTGATTGGAATATTTTTACGTAAAGATATAGGAAGTATAGAAGTATACAGGTTATTTTTGTCATACATGAACAAGATGCTACAAAAACTTACTTTTCTTTACAGTAAGCCAACGTACACTTTAATTTTTCTGTGTTAACCAATGACGAAACATGCGTTAATTGAATTTAGCATTTTCTGCAACCGAAGGCCACCACGATACGGCTTTGAAACAAGCGCGCATCAGTAACGCCTAAATTCACAGTGTTAATCTCAGACCTCTGTAGAGCTCCGCACCAACGGCAATATTATCAACTATCAGTCAACAAGGGAGTCAAGTTATCAGACGAATGTCCAGACATATTCTTCTAAAATCGTAGTCTAGAGAATATTTATTTAACAGGAGCACATCTATGACAGTACAGCCAACATAGGCGAACCCGGATTGGCGAGTAAGCGATTTTAAAAATAAAGTTGACCACTTTTCCCAGCACTTACAACAGATTGGCTACCTGTCCTTAAATTGTCGGCTCGATAGCAGAAATCTTGACAAGTTTTTGTAAACTTCTAAGTAATACCTGCACGTCAATGTCGTGACATGTTACATAAACCTGGCAGCTATCCTTTAATATTAATACCAGCCCAGTGTCTTTTTGCGACATAAGACTAATTTTATTTCGGTATGGTAACCTAAAGATAACCAATTGCCATCAAAGATAATGGCCCATTTACTACACAGACCATGTCCGGTCAGCAATCTACTGAGCCAGTTATGAAAGCTTCAGCAATTAACTACCACATTATATATATATATGTGTGTATGTATGTATATCACACTGTCAAAGCAATACAGCCACAAGTCGGAATTTGCTATTTGTAAGGACGGCAATAGTAAGACTGGATACGTATTAAATATTTAGCATATATTTCTTTTTTAAATTGTAGATGGCCTAAGTTAAAATATAATACATATCTCGCAAGAATAAGCTATAACAACACCAGAGCCATTTTTTAACTAGTTGTGATGTTATTGTACAACGAGATAAAGTTTAACCGTTGGCTATATAAAATCATTATTATT
>PNEQ01108758.1:69653-172069 GCA_003012365.1 Medauroidea extradentata
TATATATATATATATATATATATATATATATATATATATATATATATATATATATATATATATATATATATATATACGGTCTTATAAAGTATCATTCTCGTAATGTTTCAAGTTTTTTGAATTACTCTAAAAATACTGAAAAAATTATCTACATGTGTCTTGTATATTTTGTTCCAAATACAGTTTTCTCGGGGAGTTCTCACTTTCCCTTGCCCATTCACTCCGGGCTGCTCGATACTCACTTCATTTCCCCCTCACCTGCGCCGAAGAACTCGATGTTAAGGGCTGACCAAAATCTTTTACTCACTCCGAATTCTGCAAAAAAATGTGTCATGTGTTTAACGATCCCTCCTCGTGAGTCACTTTCTGCGTGTGGGTTTATTGGGTTAAAATACTTTAATACTTATTTCTTAGCTAATTCTTATTTATATAATTTTTACGTTTACACGAACAGCACCATGCCTTAACAGAGCTACATGAGGGAAAGGTATTATTTCGTTTCGTGCAACATACATGGGTCGTGCATTATATAAGGCGTGTTCTGTTTGATGATTTCGCATAAGATCGACATTCCACAATCCACGAGATGTTCTCGCACGGGATGTACTGCGAGACTGACATCTAGGAACAGTCTTGAATGTATCATGCGCCGTTTAAAATGTGTTTGACTGTCAGTCTTCCGTAGCTTTCAACCACTCCATTTCACCAAGACGCAGCGAGCAATCAAGGCACCATTTCACGGCACATCAGACCTCGCGCGCTAATTAGCGTTCCTACGCATCGTATTTATCACGTCACAAGTTAGGCATGGCGAGTAGAGCTGACAGACCCGCATCGCTTAGCGTGCACGCAAACATAACACCGACGACCTGTGGCACAGAGATGAACGCCCACCTTCACTTAGACTGGAGTCACAATCAACACTTAGCGTACGTACGTGTAAAAACAGAAACACGGAGTGTGCATGCAAGCATTCACATCACCGTGTTGCGCGCGTGTGTACGTGACGCAGTTGGCCAACTTTCTACTACTTACGTACGTACGCTAAGTGGTGAATCCAGCAGCAGTCAGGACGTAAGAATAGAGCTGCTCTGAAAATGTTAGCTAATAAAACCAATTTCTTGACAAACTTAAAAAACGCATCAAAATATAAGGAAACACAAATAGGTTAAATAGAGGGAGTTATAGTACACGTTAAGTATATTGGAGACATTATACAATAAACTGTTTAGAAAAATTATCAAATGTATAATAAAATAAAAGAGAGCATATGATATAACGAAGAATATTTGCAACAATAAATTCATACATAGGAAATCAAAACTAAAACACTATACCACAGTGGTAAGACCAGAATATTTATATGGATGTAAATACCTAAAGATTAACTGTAAGTTGTACCAAATAGAGGTACTTGAAATACGGATTATTAGAAAAATAATAGGTGCAATACAAACTACAGAGGATTTGAAAATGAGACGTAG
This sequence comes from Medauroidea extradentata, assembly GCA_003012365.1. Taxonomy (NCBI): domain Eukaryota; kingdom Metazoa; phylum Arthropoda; class Insecta; order Phasmatodea; family Phasmatidae; genus Medauroidea; species Medauroidea extradentata. The sequence goes on from PNEQ01108758.1 coordinate 71,138, forward strand.
CGAGGAGATGTACGAAAATATAGAGAAAATGTCAAAGGTAACGCCAATGCAAAGCTTAATCTTCTTTGGGCACCTCTACCGAATGAATGAGAACACGGTAACAAAACAATGGAAGAAGAAATCAACAATAGCGTGGATTACAGAAATAAGGAATGAACCGGAAAGAAACGATATCAAAGGATTGGGAAGAACAGAAATAAACAGTTTTAAGGAAAAAATTCCAAAATTAGAAGGCTTTAAGGCAGAATAAATAATTATTTATTTTAGCGAGTTCATCAACGTTCCCGGTTTTATGCACTTTTCGGGCTTAGTGAGGGACGGCTTACAAACTAACGTAACCTAAGAAACGACACAAGCATCCATGACTGTACCGGGATTCGAACCCAGGACTTAACGCACTGTAGGCCGGTATGCTACCGATCACGCTATGGAGGCCGGTAGCAGAATAAATAAGAAATTTGGAACAACCTGGACATAAGAAAGAGAAACACAGCATGGAGAGAAGACGGAGTACTGGAAAAAATAAACAAAAACATATAAATAAGAGGAATTGTAGTTTTACGTGATCAAAACTGTTGAAAAGGAATATTACAATTGTTCTTCAAAGAATTCTTTACTTTTTCATAAATTATTTTATATATTTCGTTCCAAAACTGTTAAGGTGTCATAATTTGCAGCCGACATATTGAACTAACAAGACAATTATCTTGCATATTTAGTATGTGTGGTAATGCGATTCCAATCCCAAATTCCTCAAATACGTACATTAACAGTTCACAATCACAACAGAAAGGAGTGTTTCCTCTCTGCTGCTACAGAAGGGAAGTGTTTGAATACGGTGTCTTATCGTGTGTAATGCGTTCTGTAGGTTGTCAGTAAAAAACTAAGATATTGCTATAGAAGATATGTTGTTTTTCACTCGCGGCGTTGAACATGTGCTCACAGCTCATGCGGTATGTGTTTCAGACCCCATGTTAACTGGATTTTTCTTTCTGATTTTGGTCCGTATTACGACCTCTCCAACTATGGAATAATTTTTTTCTTGACATCCTGTATCAAACTGGACTAAACCCTCTTGTAAAAAGAATTTAATCTACCAGGTAACCAAAGTTTTAATTGATTAAAGTATTACACGCTTGTTTGGTCGTGCACAAAGTACGTACCTACGGTTAGCTGAACCAAAACTCTTTCTCTGTGTACTTACAGACATAATTTCTGACGTCACTATCAATTGTATTCTAGATCTGTTACGGTATCTGTAACTGTCCTTAGTAATTTACCAATATTCTGCTGAGTACGTTTACACAGGATAGACTACTACAAGTGTTCCATCAATACTAACTTAAATACAAATAAACCACAGAGTCTTGCTTTCAGCTTTGCTGTAACCGGAATTGTAATAATGACACTCAAATAAATCTTTTACCTAAAACTTAATCAATTTCAGTTAATCAGCTGTCCTTCCCGCTTAAGGCGCTCGCCTGCCTGCCTTGTAGCCAGCGTTGCAGCGTGCTAGCAGAACACTTTTATCTAAGAAACTACTAAACGTGATTCTAATGTGTTGATTTACGAAAAGATCAAACACTTCAAACGACCTAGGAATAGTAGTTTTAAAACATCATGTTAATTAGAAAGACCATTCCAGAGCCTCTCAAAATGACTAAAAACGGCTTTTCTAATCGAATATATCTAAACAACTACTGAAGGAATTCTTGTGAAACTACAATAGAGAGGTGTATTTGACTTTACTTTAACCTTTCCAGCAATAAAAAGATGGGGTCACCACTGAAAGTGTCAGTCAGGCGAGTGTCCTACGATATCACTGCACGCGGTTTCAGCGTCTTGCGGTAGAGGCGATACCGCGCCAGATGAGCCGGTCAACATCGTCCTTGGAGTCGTGCCTCACTCACACCAATACACAGCCACCAGGCGGGCGCCTTAAGGTTCTTATCTAGGTAGGCTGCGTTGGTGTATGTGACGCACAAAACCGATGAAGCGTTAAGAGTGACGTCGGATGGCCTATGCAAGGCATTATCGCCTCTACATGCAAACCCCGCAACTGGCGCACAGAGCTTATTTCCCTATGGGATTTTAAGTGGTGACTGTATTATTTTATTTGCGATACAGTGCAAATTCCAGCACATATTTCTGTTATTGTGATTTTAAAATCCAGTTGGAATTTTTCTAGCAGTTTTCAGCCATTTTGAGGGTCTTGAAAACTGTGTTTCCAATAAGCTATCCTAATTTTTTATCTGATAGATACGTTGTTTGAAATGCGTTTTCTTTTCATAGTTGTACAAACGTAATGCGCGTTGAGATGTTTCTTCCAAATACGATTACTTGTAACTCGCTGCAATGCGTTTCAAGTGCAGGTAGATAGGAATATAAGGGTGCCGCCTGCCTTAAGGGGCCTGCCTCGTTGCCATAAAATCACACTGCAGCGTGTTTGAAGAAAACGTTTTACACCGAAACTAATACACGTGTGTTCACGCTGTTTCTCTACGAAAAGAACACACACTTCAGACGACTGCCCTTAAGTACTTTCAAGACAACACACGTATTAGAAATCACCTTTTAGGGCACGTCAAAATGGGTTAAAACGGGGTTTTCAGGCTGCTATAGCGGATAATATACTAGCCGAATACACGTGAAACCACTTAAGGGTAGTGCATTGGACTTTGGTAAAGTGATTTTGTAAATAAAACAATAGGGTCACTACTTAAAGTCCCATAGGAAATTTGTTTTTTTTTTTTCGCGAAGACTGCACGCCTTAAGCGTAGAGGCGACGCACCATTGCATGGCCCATACGACGTCGCCCCTAGCACCATACCTCACTCAACAAACACATGTGTCACGAGGCGGGCCCCTTAAGCGGTTTATCGCGTTAGATGGTCAGAACCGACGGAGCTATAAGGTTGACCTTGAAGAGCGCATCGAATTTCTCATCGCCACGAGTCAAGCGCTGAACTAGCATGCAAGGTTCCTGACGATCAATTTTACTATGGGACTTTAAGGGTGCCCATATACATTTATTAGTAGAAAGTCTGAAGAAAAGTTCAGCGCATGATTATATCTGAGTTTTGCATACAACCGGTTAGTACATTTTGAAGTACGGCTGCCTGAATTGTTGGTGGGCTTGGAAATTGTGTCTTTAATTAGTATCGTGGCTTAACAATGACCTCCTGTGCTTGTCTGTATTATGGTTTCTTTACGTGCATTGGCACTGTGGGCGAATGTGGAATAGTTTCGCAAAAGAGAAGTATTTCCCCGCATACTACAACGTTTCTGAAGCGCGTGGTAGGCGACACCCTTAAGATAGGATTGTGTCTATCTGTGGAGCATAGTACAAGACTTCACATTTTGTAGACGTCGTTATAATGTAGTACTAGTACTGCTGACGCAGTAAACATTGTTAGAATAATAGTTTTCACATCGTATATTAAAGTAGCCACCTGAGAGGAAGTATAGTATTTTGCACGTTCTTGTCTAAGAAATACGTGTTTTTAAGTGTGACACAGTACACGTATCACGTCACCGTCTGTCCCCTCATAGTTTTTGACGTACTATTAGTAGGAACTGGAAAATATCGCGAATTCAGTGACCTACAGGCAAGAATCCATTGTACTATGCACAATCTAACCCAGTCTATTCGTTCATTGTCTGCTGTTCCGCAGAAGAGCAGCTAGTTGACAAATAGTCGGGGCTTGAGTATCCACAGTACAATGTAGGTCATTGAATTCGTGAACTTTTCCAGTCCCTAACTATTAGAGGTAAAAGTGTTTTGTTCCCAAATATATCTTTTTAAATATTCTGGACTGAGGCAATCATGCTTAAAAAGAACCCGAAAAATACCCAATGCCACCATCACTGGCCGGGACAATACAAACTTTAATACCGATGCAAGACCTAGAAAGGGCATACACGTAGGTGGCGTTCTTTGAATGCTATTTACAAGGTGACACCTCTTACATGCTTTGAGTAGTTCTCGAATCAAGTTAACTTAGAGGATCGCTATGCCGCCTGGGCAGGCGGTCATCCTAATGAAGAATAAATATACTTAGAAGAACTAAAAACATAACAAAGTTACTAATTTTAACGTATCAAGAAAATATACCTTGCTTGTGTCCATATTTATTGTGTAAAATAAGGTGTATTTCAGTTGTGGACGTGTCAATAAAATTTTTCGGGATATACGTTACTCGATTTTCTCCTCATAATGACTACTGGGGATTCATTTAAGAAACAGTCAGTAATTATTTCTTATTAACTTCTAGAAGTTAATATATGAACACCAACTTCACAGAAAACGTTATTGAAATATGTGTAAAGAAAATATTAAAATTATTTAAACAATAAAATTTGATTTTTTTTTTCACGTACAACCGTAGTAATTGTCACGGCAGAGCAGTTTGAAAAAGGTTCTTCTTCCTTGTTATAATTTCCGTACAATGTTGTCGCTGAAACCTCCATGGCAGAAATATACTTCTTATTTTACCAGAAATGATACATCTATATTTAATTCATACAGGATGTTAAAAATAATGGGAATTTATTTTGCGGTAGTATAAAAGATAAAAATATTCCATTGTAAACAATTTAAATTATACTATTTTGATAACTTTTAAGTGTAAGAAAAAAAATTTCATTCATTCGGCGTAGTATGCAGTACACAGGCAGCCAATCTCCTGATATCTAAATGACGTACACATTCTTGAAGCAAATTTATATTTTATAAGCCGTATTTCTAATCCGTATTGTTTAGTATTAGATACACCTGTTTTTCGCTATATGGTTTCGTGGAAAGTTGTATTCTAAAACTCTTCAGTTGAGTCGTACTTCAGTGACAGACTAATTCTAGTTCCTAAGTGTCTTGAGGGTCTAACTTGCAAGTCACACACGTTCATTGTAATACCCATATCCTGATTGTTCTGGTCAAGTGAGATACGTCTCAACATACATAGCTTCGTGACAGACAGCAAAAGGATTGTTTCGTAAGAACGCGTGTATACATAGCTTGGGTAAAATTGTAATCCCGAAAACCGGGCTTCCCCCAACCATTACTAAACCGACGTTTAAAATCTTGTCCCGTTATTTTATATTCTAAGTTACCAAATCATTACTGTAAGTAAATCAAAACGTTTTTATATGCTCGAACTGCATTCCGAATGTCATATAAACAACATTTTTAGTTTGGGAAATCCTTGTCATCTTCGTATAATTCGGAATAGCATGCGCCGTATCAAACTGTTAAATTTTAAATTAAATAAATCCTGTCGGGACAAGTTATACAAGTGAACATAATATTTGCTAAGCGGTTATTTCTGCACTTTTTGTAAGATATAATGTATGGTTAATGGCACAGTTTTTTGCAGTAACACGCGTGAGTAAAATTTCAACATTGTAACGTATTCGATTTTGAAATAACAGTTCTGGCTGCCCACTAACCTGAGAAGTCATAATTTTTATAATTATGACATAAATAATAAATTATTTGTGTGGCTGTTCTCCAAAATATATTAACGTCATAACTTAATTTATTGTGGATATTGATTTCGGTATTTCAGTATTTCAAGTAAGTCAGTAAGAACCCTGACATCGTGTCTGGTGCCATCTTACTTCCAACATATTCTTGGATATAACGTTTTCGGCGACGATTGGTCACCCTCCCATTGTCCAAGAGAGTGTTTTTCTGAAGTTTTTCTTCTCAGGGCTTGGTTGACTACACTCCGGTTTACACCCTTTCCTCTGCGAAGATTCGAACAGCGTAGAGCTGTATTGTCTGCACGACTATAAAGAGGCTTGGCCGGCTGTTTACAGCGCAGATGCGTACGCATACCTATACGCTTGAAGTTTTAAAACCAATTCGTCATCCCTTTGTCACGCGTCTGACCTTACCTCAGGAATCTCCGACAGGTATAGCCTATTCACTGAAGTTTCGTCACCTTAACTCTTTTTTCTACTGTTTTTGCGATAGTTATTTTTAAAGCGACAACGAAAGCAGGTATCAAAACTCTATTTGACAGATTTGTTTGAAATGGTTTTTGCCATGATAACTAATTTTTTTTTCAAAACAAAAAATTATACGGTTTTGACTAAAAAGTCAGGTAACCAGAGTTTCATTAGTTACATGACTACGTGAAACCATAGTATTTACTGAGTTGAAAAATCAGCCAACATGGAGAAAACGAATTTAAACGTAACTGTCAGACAGATATTTTATACATGTTCTTGTTTGGGAATAAAAATTAATATAGTTGAATTCGTAGAAAGAAGAGAGCATGGCCTTAAAAGTCGCGGAACAGAGAAATTTTCATCACCGTGTTTTTATATTTTATTTGTAAAATATATATTTTTTCCTTAAATTAGGCGCTAAATGTGACTAAATTTGTCTCTTACGAAATGTTTTATCTCTCATAGTTTTCGCGTAATGGCTTGTTTACGTCAAAATTAGAATGTTTACGTTTTAAGTACCACACTAAAACGGACTGTAATAACAAACTGGAAAATAAAAATCACGGTGAATAAATACTTCGCAGGCTACGATGTTACGCATATGAAAACAAACAAAGAAGAAACATTTTTTGTACTTAAATAAAAATGCTGAAATTTATAATAACAATTTAAAAAATTCAATAATTTTCTTAAACATACAAAAATATTTGATTTTGTGGTTTAAATAGCTGAATTTGTGGCTTACAACATCGTTATTCACTGTGGATTTTTTTTTTTCCAATTTGGTAAGTGAGTTGGTTTTAATGCCGTCCTTAAAACGAAAACATGCAAATTTTGGCTTTATCGAGCCATTACGCAAAAAGTATGCGAGATAAAAATATTTTGTTAGAGAAAAATTTAGTCATATTTTGTGTCTAAAACAGGAAAAAACAGGCGAAGATATAAAAATAAAACCATGGTGATGAAAATTGCGGTGTTTCGCGGCCTTAAGTGCGAAAAAGTCATAATTTAATATTTATGTGAAATAATGTTAGTTTTGTAGATTATACTTGTGAGTACAGTTTCCTCTTACGAAACAATTACAGCTTGCATAGTATTCTCATAATTGTGCGCCAAAGTCAAAATTTGAATGTAACGATACCATGCAAATAGTAAAAACTTACTTAAATTTTATTACTTACAGTTAACTAACTTTCCATATGATACAAAACCAAGAATTAAGAAGTCCACACGTAATATTTTGAATTTTTAAAAAACCGCAAAAGTACAAGAAAAAATTTAAATTTCAGAGAAATTTTAAATTACAAAAATAATTAATTTGAAGGTATTTAAATACTTTATTACGTAGCCGGTGGCATGTTAATTTACTGTAAATTATTTCGTTTTAGTAAATCTAGTGGTTTTCACTATTTACATGGCAGCACAACATGCAAATTTTGAATTTGATGCACCGTTTTGAGAAAACTATAACAGCTAAAATAGTTTTGTAAGAGTGAACTATACTCATAAGTATCGTCTACAAAACTGACATGATTTCATACAAACATAATATTATGAATTTATAGCACTTGAACACACTTAAGGTGGTTGCCTGTGTGAATGTATTTTTCGCGTACGAGGCCTAGAAGTGTGGAAGCGGTAAGGACGACCCAGCACGTGTATCACCCCTCTTCTTAGCCACTATGAACAATTCACTGAACTGCCGTGCAATCTTCTCACCTACAACTAGCCTCTGTGAGACATTCGGTGGAGACCCTACCATTTTATGACGTAATAGTATAGATTAAGCTATTTTTACACGCCCGTACATATTAAAATATTCTGCGCAAAAATTTACATATCTAAAAAGAACCGTAAAACACATTTTCGACAGCGAAAAATAAACTTTCGAGATAAAAGAAGGACCTGAAGTAGGCATATACACGTGTAATGTACTTTGAATGCTATTCCTAAGCAGACGTCGCTCACGTATATTGAGTAGTATTAGAATAAACTTGCATCGGTCAGTGCTCTACACACCATTCGGCAACCTGGGCAGGCGGCCAACTTAAGACCTCGTCGTGTTCCTATGTATGCTGTATTTGCGATTGTTATTTTTTCAATTCTTACAGGGAGCAGGTACCGTTAAAACGTCACATTTATTTATTATGTATTTTTTTATGATGCATTTATTTATTACAAATCAAAAAGTCATGATTTGGGGTAGCTACCGAATTTATATTGTAAAAAAATATGCAAGTCAATAATTAACAAAAAAAGATATAGCTTTTTTTTAATTAAAATAAAATAAATAGACTACATAATATAACTCATTTCAACACACTTATATGATGGTTTTGCGATGTATGTACAATTTTACGATTAAATATTAATATACGCAAGAAGAGCGAAAATAACAGGACCCCGTAGCCACAAGTATCAACTACTACACGCATTTATATTTAAGAAATGTATATACTTAGGCTTGTTTGGTTTGTCTGAGGCTAAACTTGTGTTAGTCATGACTTCCACTGAGAAATGACAGCCTATTACTATACGCGTTTGTTTTTATCGAAAAACATTTACGACACATTATATTTTCTTTAATGAGAGCAGCAACGACTAAATTTGTTGCCCAAATTTGCTTTCTATATTTTATTTAAAAGCAATTGTTTGTCACTGTCACTGCACATTGCCAGCCAAAAAGCAAATAACGGAATGAGAGAGATTTTGGTCAGCGCTTAACATCTAGGTCTCCAGGGCTGGTAAAGGGTGATATGAGGTGAGTATGGAGCAGAACCGGAATGGAGGGGCGGGAAAAATGGGAGATCCCCGAGAAAACCCGCCGACCAGTGGCATCGTCCGGCACGATTCCCACGTGTGAAAATTCTGAGACCGACCTCGCCGGAAATCGAACCCGGATCGCGAATGGTATAACCAATTTTTTGAACACGTATTTTACTTCTAGGTGACAGCTTAATTTAAAACGTTTAGCTCCTTCAACCAACTATCGGTCTGGAAAAGTCGTGTATAATTACCTAACACGTAACCTTTAATTATGATTGAAATAGCTTTGAAGCGCATCTCCTGTCGTTAATTTGAACAACCTTGTAACGTTCAGTGGAATTAAAACATGTACCTGATATATCATATTGCGTTAGTAAATGTCAATATCTGAAATCGAAAACGTAACGTATAACAAAATCAGCACTTAAGCATGAACTTGCAGCTAACCTCAGAGAGAAATGCACCACCCTCACACAATACGTAGTTTTATAAAGCACAGCTGATGAAGACATACGAACTTATATCAGTTTCCAGGTGTTGTTTTACTGAAGAAATAAGACGTTATTTCATTGTATGTTTTGATGAGTTGTTAGCTAATCCTTTTGTAAGAATAGGCACCAGAGAATAATTTAACACTATCTTTGTAGTTTTTCCATGGGTATTTATTGACTTCGATAAGATATATGCGTTTTAAAGTGATGGTATGTGATGTCAGTTACATAAATATAATGGAGCAATATGTTATTATTACTCAATAACAATTTTTTTTTTAATCCGCAATCACCAGCGCCGGGGCAAAGAGAGTATTTTCTGAGTTTTGAAAATTTTTGTATATTATTGTAAAGGTGTTTAGCTGACTCAGAGTAATTTGAGTTAATATCTAGGTACTGATGGGCTAATATTTGCCACAATAATACTGGCTCCTTAGAGCAGAGTTATAAGTGTATTATTAAGCATATACTTTAAAGAGAGTTGGTCACACATTATTAAGGGCTTTCTGGTTCTTCTGTGTAATGCATCGTAACCTTTAGTAATGGACTCACGTTCTTCAATTTTTTTTCAGTACCGTGGACCTTCGCTTAGAGCACATCCTAAGTCTGATGTTCTGGATTTGGACACTCAGTTTTGGAATTAAAATGCCAGTCATGCTTCTTCCAAAGTCATTTTCAACGCCCTCGTTCATAGTTGTCGAAAAACACGCCCATTTCTCACTGCGTGCAAAAACTAACATTCCCATAGACTATTTATAGCAATTACTAATTTCTCTGACATTTCAAAGGTTACTAGTTGACATCAGCCCTGAATTATAAAAATTCGTTATTACAATTCGTTTATTTTATGTCAAGTTAATTAGAAATTATACTTATACATTTCTAAAATCGACGTTTCTTGTTACCTTCACATACTTATAGCGAAATTCAGTATACACTACTTGAGTCAATTACCGTACCAATATTAAAATACATAAAATTATCATTTGTTAATGATACAATTAATTAGGATAATTTTATACTGAACTTCGACATGCCATTACACAAAGGCTATGAAAGCTCAAAAACCTCTACTACTGTAAAAGTAGTCGCTATGTATGTCTAAAAATAAACTATGTATCGTATAAATATAATAATCGCTAAACAATTCATTTTTTAAACTCCCCTTTAAGACCAGTGGTACATATAGAACAGAAAAAATATTAAAATGCAAATCGTTACTTTTGGAGTGGACGCTGTGGTCATCTGAATAAAGTTACCCACCCTAACAACAAAATCGGTCGTTACAACTGCATTTCTGAGGCTTTTGTGAAGACTTTAAAAGTTCATGCACACTTTCAGATCGCCAGTTTATGAAAAAGCGTTTTATGTGAAGTCATTATAATTAGGGCCCGTTAGTTTTCGCGAAAAGATTTTTGCAGCACTTAGTTTAAATGACTAACGTGCGCACCTGCATCTCTGCTTTGTGGTCTGTGATTGGATGCCGTAACACCCAGCGTGTCTAGGTTAAACCCGCAAGTCACAGACGTGATATGTGGCAGTTATCCGTGTACTGATTGGCTCAGTCGAAAAATAACGATTCTGCACAAAAACAAAACTTATTGGGCAGTAATTATAAGTAAGGAGGAAAACGAAAATGGAAGCCTTTCTTTATGATTTAAAGAACTTATATGACAAGGGACCTGCAAAATTCGGGTTATTATTTAATAACAGACTAGACTTAGCAGTCCTATATGTACAGGATTACAGTAGCCTCTATGTGATGTGACAGCTGCGTGTGTGACAGCTTTACAGCAGATTGGCCACTCAAATCTGCAACTTTTAATAACTGGACAGATGCATTTTACCCGGCAGACCACGGCATTTACTGCCTATGGGAGAAGTTGGACGAGTATATAACCATTTGGAGTCTAGCCGGGTGGCAAGAAATAACGCGAATTTTGCATGTCTATACATATTGCAAATATGACCAATCAGTAATTGCATTGTATCAAATTGAAAAATTTCAATACAGAACATGGTTTCACTTTAGGCTAATACTGATCAGTCAAACTAGTACTTCAAGTCATAAAGTAGAGGATTTGTTTTCATTCTCTTCCTCACTTATTATGTCACATAAAACACTCGTTCATGAGACGACGCTCTAAACGTGTGTGTAAACTTCGGAAGTCCTCCTAAACGCCTCATAAATGCAATTGTAACGACCGATATTGGATACAGAACACGTAAAATTATACTGGTCACTCTAGAAGTAACGATGTGCAGTTTAACAACTTTCTGTTTTCCGTTCACCAATGACCATAATAATGATGAACTTAGTGGTCATAGCACCCGGACCAAATACGGAGTCTAAGTATTATGCCTCTCCAAACGAGAAAGCCAACCTGTTATACATTTTGTCAATGTAAGATATGATTAAGTGTTTCCAGCTACCTCCAAATGAATAGATGTCCTTCACCGTCAGTAGGACAAATGTGGCTCATCTGACTTTTGCTGAGCTGCCCATTAACTGTGCTGGCAAACGTCGTTCTCGACGGAAGCTGTCTCGGCGTGGTAAAACGCAATGGTCGTGAGTAGGTACCTGCAAAATTCACTGCACTGTACATTACAGAACGCAACATGTGATTCCATCTGCAGAGGCAAGATTATTTCGCGTTTTGATTCTACGTCAGGTTGAATGCCAATCACTACTCCTTCAGTGATTACACGACACCTGATTTACCACATCTTTGACGACTGCAAGCCAGTGAAAAATAAGGAAACAAGTCGTGGTGGTAACACGTGTTACGGTTAGAAGCCAATGGATATTTGACTTTGGCCAGTGTGTGTATAGATCTGAGAAGTCTACGCTGTTGCCAGATTAATACGCGAAATTCTCGTGCCTCTACCAACTTAATATGCTCTGTTATGTATAGGAAAGTGAAGTTTAGTCTGCTACCAAACGATAACGCGAATTTTGCAAGTCTGTACTGAAATGAGTCGTTGCGATTTCAATCTGTAAACACCGTGCATCTGCTCCTGGGGTACACTTAGTAGAAAAAAAGTTGGTCACCGACGCGACCCTATCATAACAGTATTTTTAACATGAGACTGTCGTATGAATATTTAAAACGAAAATATCAGATTTTCTTTGTAAATGATTGATCGTAACTAATTTACTCGTCATTGTTTCAGTAATGCTCCAATACAAATAACAGACCGGCCCATTTACAGTGGGAAATTGCTCCCTTCCCTGCGAATTCAATTCCCGTACGTTAAGTTTATATTTCTTTCTGTCTCTATTCACCGGTAGGACGATATGTCAGACTTGCGTCACTATGGTAACTCTTGGACGATCACAAGCAAATATTCGTATAGCTGTTCCTGTTGTGTCTACAGTAATGTCGCCTGAATTTGTGACACAGCGCTGGGCGCAATCCCTAACTCATCGACGACACATAGGCGCTTATGGAAATTTACTCCGCTATCTCAGTCACGTGACCAAGTTTTGTCGATCACCAGGGTTTGATAACCCCTGGAATGCTATTCAAGATTTCAAAATTACGGGAATCCCAAAAAAGCCTACATATCGTTTACATGATAAATGTTTTGCTAAATGCTGCGTCCACAGCGCATTTACACATTAAATTTATTTTGAAATATAATGCTAATTTTATCAGTTGGCCGAGAGGTCATCAGTTGAAGTTTCGAACTTGACATTTTGGCTGACCTACCGTTCCAGAGTGAATTTTCATAAGTGCCGTATAGAACAGTTATAATTTTCCTATGATTTTGCCCAGATAATTCTGTAAAATCCAACCAGATCCGCATCGTGTAATAGTTTTACACGCCGAAGTATGTCTTCAGATGGCGTTGTACATAATTCAACGCTAAAAGCATTAATATATAAGTTTAGGTTTCTCGAAGACAATTTGCGAAAATTAGCAATCATAGACAACAATTTCAGCCAACGTTTTAAACAAAATTGTTTCCAGTGTTACTGACTTCTAAGGCACAATCTTCAACGCCGGAACCTCGTGCATTTAACTGCGGCGCAAGAGATCACGCGTAACGAATGCGATATTTTGCATAAATATTCACTCAAAAAGTTGGCAAATACCGTTATCTAGGATTGTCATTGAGTATTTTATCCATATTGGCTTCGAAAAAATCGTAGAAATCAATTGAAGTTTTCAGCGTTTATTTATCGACCACGCGCTCTCAATAAGAAGGTCTACGTGAGTATCCCTAAGGCGGCCGACTGGTTGGCGCTCGAACTGCATGCAGCGTGTTCGGAGTTACGTTTTTTCTCAGAACAGTAGACGTGCTTCCACAATGCTTATCTACGAAAATAAAACACACTTCAGACTACTTGTAAATGTGACTTTCAAAACACCACGCACGTTGGAAGCATTATTTTAAAGCCCTCAAACTTCGTCTAAGTCGGTTTTTTCACGCGGTTGTTTCTCGAGATATATGTAACGGATTTGTTCGAATTTGAGGTCTACAAGTACATTGGACTTTGCTACAGCGACGTGTTCAATAAAATGATAAGGTCCCGCTTAGAGTCCCACAGTACGAATGTTATGGCGACAGCACTGCGCGCACGTTTAAGACTTTGGCCGTAGAGGCGATATCACAATACATAACTCGGCCGACGTCGCTCGTAGCGCCACATCGATTTTCTCTTCACATACACAAACATACCCTTCACCAGGCGGCCGCCTTAACCTGAATTCACTATGGAAAGCATAACACATAAACGTAGAACATATACAAGATGTCCACAAAAGATGTAACCAATTTTTCGGTATGGTTCCTTGTAAGAATGAGGTGACGTTATATAATAAAGTTATTGGTTGGCATATGGCTTAAGGGGGCAATTCGCGACTGAATGTTGATATAGAACACCACATTTTGTTAAAATAACCAAAGTAAAAAGCAGTATAAATAATGACTCTCTGAGTGCGGTATAATAAAAACAGGATCTGCATGTGTAGAAATATTATTTGAAATAATTGTCCCCTTCAGTAAATAATGGGGTTGGTTAAACCTCTTGTGTAACGCGTGTTGCCTACCTGTTAGGCTCCACATTTTCTTAGTCAATTTTTTCGGAAACGGTTCACTTGAAGGAGTTGCGACAAGGCGACCTTTTCTGTTCAGTGGCGTCCCCTCCTACAAACGGTGCCATTTAACATTAAATAATAGACAATGACAATAAAGTCTGTGTAAAAAAAGCATAACTAACCCCCATTACATACTTAAGGTGATAGGTATTCGAAACTTTTTTTTACACAGATTGCATATCCTGGTGTTATTAAACTTCGCCCGGAAATTCTTTATTCATATTTCAGTACCTTATTTATTTTTAAAAGTTGTTGTTATTCAATGTCAATTTTCAGTCAAGAATATCTCCCTTAATATTTACGCCAGCCAAAACCTTTCATTACATAATTTTATCCAATTTTTTTACGTGGAACCATCTTGCAAAGTTTGTAACACTCCTTCGTGAACATCCGGCGTAGTTACACGACAACTGAGCTCTGTAATTTCGAATGTATTGATTTAAAACTGTGCAAGACATGGCTACGTGCATGAGAGCTTCTGACATGGTATGCCAAGGAAATGGTTAAATTTCATGCCTTGAGCGGATGCATAGAACATTAGAAAATCAGTGGATAGAATTTGCTAAACAACTGCAATTTTGGTTTAACCTGCAGAATGAGAATTAAAAAAAAATTAGTGTTATAAACTGAGTTTGGTGTTGTAAATAATGTTTTAAAATACGAAGTAAATCATGGATGATTTCTACGTAACGTAAATATTTTAAGTTCACATTTGTTCAAGTGGCCTCGCAAATCTCCGTACAGTCAACAATAGCTATTTATTCGTTGCAAAAATTTCATTTGCATTAACACTATACATAATAATTTTATCATGACACAATTTCTCATATTTTTCTGATCGTGTTGAGTGTCTAAAGTGATGTCATGACTCTTGTGCTTAAGTAATTTATGTGGACCACTATATTGGAATCCATTTTCTCTTCTGATTTGTATTTTGGTCAGTTTTGTATTTTTTCACTCTGAAGTTAGTTTATGTACGTTGACCGTAATTTTTGCATTCCAGTTTACAATAGAAATGCAATCTAGAGTTTTTCATAAAATTTTCTTTTAATTTGTATTTTGAAAATACTATAACGTTTCCATAATTTTACTTTCAAGTTGTTTGTAATTTTCAGTACAGTAATCGCAAGGTTAAATGTACATTTAATCTGCAATCAAAAGAATTCGGATGCGTGTGCGCAACCAAAGGACTACTATTATAAGGAAAACAAGTAGGAAACAATATTTCGATTGGTTTTCAAATGTTGTTTCTGAAAATGCCACAAAGTTCATCACGTATCTTGCAGAAAACCAGACAGATCAACAGTGTTCAATATTTTTTGTAGAAATAAAGACGATAGCCTTTTCAAAACAATAAGTGTTTGTTACATGTAACATGACTACGTATTCTTCAATACACGCTTGTGATGTATTTAGTCACACAAATTACTGCAGCCAAATAAACCTATGGTATAATTACTAGACAGACAGCTAAGACAGAGGTAAAGTAGACAACTAATTAGCCTTGGTAGAGACCTTCATTTGTTAACGTCTGTTCGAAATGAAATGTAGTGTTAGCCGATACCCATAGATCTTTCTGTGACTGATTAATAACATCTGGATAGGAATAGTTCAACAAGTAATATGATCGATTCGGCATCCATTATTTAAAGCTATGAAAAGTTAACATTATTTAATGTTAATTGGGTACCTAGTCTAAAACCGAAAAATTCAAACAAAAAAATTCTATTGGTGGTTAAAATCATTGTTTAATTAGATTAAAATGGGAAGATTGAATATATTTTTGTAATTTTTTCACGAGCTAAACAATAACTGAATTCCGAGTAAGAAAATAGTTCATTTTTTTATTTTAAAGTGTAGATAGAATTTTCAATTTAGGCAGTAAATTGACGATTCGCCTTGTGAAATATGACAAAATATATTAATTCCGGTAAAAATTATTCTATTAATTCTCGCACATACAGTTGGAAGAAATTAATTGTAGCTGGTCTTCGTGTATAAATTTCCGTACAAATACAAATTATAATTTACTAAATAATAATATGATTCAGTTGGAATGAAAGTAGCAAACTTCATACATAATCACAAAGAAACATTTTCTAAAATAAATTAATTTTTTAGAACGTCAAATTTTAAAATTACGCACCATTTGCTGTGTTTTGCATCAAACATGGCAGTATAATAGCTAAAGATATTACTGAATTATTCTTCTTCGTGAAGACATTTAAAAACCCTCTCAATTGGAAAATATGAGCTAAATTTGATGTACTATTACTTCATTGCCGCAATTAATTGGAAAGTGTAAATACCACATACGCATGCCACTGATTCTAGTAAACCAGAATTGTACGCACACGAATATGTCAATAACCTTATACTTGATTTTTTTTGCAGTAATTAATAAATAATAACTATTACTAATCAATTTTTATAATGTCATTTTACTGTTACATTTTAAGTGCTCTGCAGTTGGAAAAGTTGACATAAACTATCTAAAGAAACTGTGTCAGTAAAAAATACTATAATGTTATCATTTTAACAGTATAATTAATAAAATAGTAATTTGTTAATGAACAATGAAGTCAAAACTAACCTCGTTAAAAGGGCTGCACTAAGGTTTTTATTTCTTGTATGATATATACGTTTAAATTTCCAAACATTTGATTCTCTTATGTATTTCATCTGATGCATAGCTTAGCTAAACAGGTTTTTATTTCATGGAGTGAGTGAGAGATTTTGGCCAGCGATTAACATCTAAGGGTGGAATTCATGGCCAAAGGTTTCTTTGGCAAATAAGTAGTAGATACTTCGCGAAGTAATGCATGTCCTTCAATCAATATTTATTTCAATACTCTGCTATTTTAGGAAGTAATACTTACACAAGCACTACTTATATAGACCAAGTTGTACTTTATGAAGTAACCAAGTAAGTATTCATACAGTATCGGTACCAACCTGACATTAATGAATTTGTATTTTATTTACAGCAGTCGTATAGTGTAATTGAATATTTGGTTACATAAAACTGTAAATTCCACTTTAAAGTATTTTTATACACGTTTAAAATCAAATTACAATATGGATGCCGAAGTTTGCTAGCTGTGAAATAAAAACATTAGACTCACGACTCAACTCGCTGAAAAATACGTTTTACATGAAAATGTGCTGTATAGTTTGCTGATAAGAATATTTTACTTACTTGTGTTTCAGTTTATATTCAGCGTATGAATCTAAATTATGACGAAATTAAATTCACATGCCACTAACAATTGCCGAACCTGTTTTGCTTATGAACTGACAACATAAATTCATATCACAAAGCTGGGTTTCAGAACATGTAATTTTTGTGAATGAAGTGGTAAAGTGTCCTTAGATATTATTGTTTTGACCTTATGAATAGCTTTCTGTTAAATGCAAAGTTGGGAAGCTTCCACAATATTATTGCATATGTACACGTTGCACTTGACGGAAATGTTTTAGGTTATAGGTTACCAAATGTTCGTTAGTTTTCTTCAATAAAATTAATTAAATGCTTTTAACAAGTAGGTCTTAATCGTGCGGCTGATATTATCTTAAAATATAATGACCTTATATTATACATTTTGAACATATGCTTGACCGCATCTCATGCTGCGGTTGAAATATAGTTAATAAACGACACTAAATATTGTCGGACGTGTTTTGTCTATCAACTGATAATAAACCTAGCACAAAATCGACTTTGAGCATATTTGTGATTTTCGAGTATGGAGAATAAAGTGTGTGTACTAAAATTGAATATTGTGGTCACATATGATTATTTTTCTGTCAGCTTCAAACCTCGCGTGCTACCACTTGACGAAAATTTATTTAGGTAATAGGCAACACTATCGTTCGTTCACTTCAATGTAAAGAATATTATTACTGTTTGAATAAGTAGGTCATAACAGTAGGTTTACGGCTATCATTGTCTAAAACTGAAATGCTATTTTATTACAAATACTGAAAATGTGATTGTATGTAAGTATTTAGGAAATAACAACGTTAAACATTATTTAGGCAAAACATGAAACGCACAGCGATATAATTGTATTTTTATATAATTAATAAACTTCTTTTTTTATCAAACTATATAGGTACCTATCGACTATGTTACATTTACAATAATAATTTTAAAATACTACTTATTCTGGTCTCAGATGTCAACTTTTGAGTTAGAGATTACAGGGCTGAAAAACGCGCGTTATCTTTCAGGAACAAGCCAGAATTCCAGTAACTGTGAGTTCGTGCCACTTTCATTATTTGCCGTTGACTTATTTGTAGGGACAGGAAAGTTTCTCCGAATTCAATGTCCTGCAGGCTAGAATCCATTCTACTATGCATACTCAAGTACCGTCTGTTCGTACATTGTCTGCTGTTCCACTGAGTAGCAGCTAGTTGACAAGTGGTCGTGGCTTGAGTATGCATGGGATAGTTGATTCTATCATGCAGGTCATTGAATTCGCAACATTTTCCTGTCCCTACCTATTTGACACCTTCTTGAATTCGCTGAACCAGTATTAGCAACGTAACTAAATACAGGCCCATTTTACTGTATATGCGAGCAGCTAACGAACAGTTGTAGTATTGCTCTAGTACATATATATTCGAGGAGGCTAGCCTACTTGTAAGTGAACCAACGAATTCTTCTCGTCTCTACGTGTTATCTACACACTTGTATTACTTATTTGTATAGCCACGACGTTATGGCGAATAGATTGTGCAATATTTGGTTTCAATGCGTAATTTGGACATCTGCAGCTCTGCTACATCGTCTGTGATTGGATGATTTTACCCTCACTTTCCTTGGCAAATTACAGACGTACGTAGTCACAATAATTAGAGCCCGCGATTTTTGGTGAAAAGAATTCTGCAACCATTTGTTGCAAAAATATTTTCGCCATAAATCGTGGCTCTACCCATAAGTTTCTGTCAGATTTATCCAAACTTGTATGAAACAGAGTATACCAGTTGTCACTGTGAAGCAGTGCTAGGAGACCGGTTCCTCTCCAAGTTTACGTGGCCATCTTTCTGCGCGTTGCTTACTGTATACACTATCCACGGTCAATAAGCATTTCTGAGGTGGCTGGCTGGACATATCTCATGTGTTCACGGCATACATGTACGGAGCTGTAAGAGGCCGTGGTAAATAAATATGCGCTGAGTTCTACAATTGAGATATACACTTTTTGAAAGTCAAAATAGAAAAACTTCAAAACAACAATCCTTGATAATGATATTTACCAACTTTGCGTGGAAACGTTTACCCAGAATGACGCATTTGTGAAGCGTGATCTCTTCCGCCGCAATTAAATGTACGAGATTTCGGTGTCAGAGATTGGTCTTCAGATATACCTAAATTTTGCTCAGAAAGTTGGCAAAAATTTTGTCTGGGATTACAGTTCTTTTATTTTTCAAATTTGCTTCGAGAAACTGACAATTATGAACTGATGTTTTAGCGCTGCTTTACATACCACGCACTCTTAAGTAAGTATTGTTCGTACATAAAAGAGACCTGAGCATCGGCCGACGGGCCTACACTGGGAGCGACAATAGGGGGCAGATTAAATATCGCCTTTTATTGGTGCAGTGCAAAATTTTCTCCTGCGTTGCGTTTGGTTGTGCAGCATTGGAAACATATACTCACGTAATGCCGTTGAAGAAGCGTTTAACTTTCTCTGCACTTGTGCTGCGCGGCGTCCGTGGAAATAACAGGTGCCGAAATTTAATCGGCCCCCTGGGCTTGTTCTCGTACAAGAAGGCACACTGAGGGGTGGAAACCAAGGTATACATTGACCGGAGGGGGAGTATCTGTTAGTGCAGAAAAGAAAAAAAAATTACAGAAAATACTAAAAGACGCTTCGTTTTTAGTCGGTACTGAAGGGTTTTAATACAGATATGTATTAACAATTGTCGCACCTAGGTTACTATTGTTAAATAATTTGTGTAACAGAATAATACGGATTATAAACAATTGGCACTGTATTACAATATTTCACTGAATAGTCTGTTTTTAGTAATCCTATCGATATTTAAGTATCAAAGCTTCGACTCCAGTAACACAGATCCGGCCTTTGTATGCGTGAATAAAGTTTTTCTGTCGTAGATACATTATTCTTTGAGGAGTTAGAATAGACAAATCATCCTGAAATAATGTAAATGTATTAACAAAGTGTTTTTAAGACATACTACTGATCGTGTGTTCGGTATATTTATCTATGAATAGAAAAAAACACAACTACGCTTCTCTACTTCTGGTTTCTAGGTATTATGCTTACAAACATAGTTTTGAGGCGCCTCGAAATTGTTAAAAACTGTATTTTCAGACTGCGTCCACGTAAAAAATATCAACCGTAATCGAAAAATAAACCTACGGAAGCATGCACTGGACCATATTTACAGATGATGGAATATCGTGAGAAGTTTTTGCGCCAACAGACCTTTGAAAACCCTGTAGTTTCTTGCGACATGATCTGGCACAACGTAGCTGTCTGCAGAACAATAGCAGGTAACAAATTTTACAATAGCGGGATTATTTTTGGCTTAGTAAAATAGGTCTACAGTTCTACGTATAAAGCGAAAGCAATTAATACAATGATACGCTGAACGTGCGTCGAAACCCAGCAAACAGTCAAGTTTCCCCGCAATAAACCAGCATGTTTAACTATACTATGCACTTTCCGTAAAAAAAGTAAGCTCACCATTTAATGTCTCATTGTAAAACGCCTACGACAAAAACGCTGCACGCCGTTTTCGCGCCACGCGCATAAAGGCGATACTGTTCTTGACGCACGAGCCAGTGTAGCTCTTATCACCTGCCTGTTTCCATGCCTCAGACTAGGCATTCAGCTCCTTAGCGCCTGCTGTACACGGCTGTAAAACGTGATAAATATTTATTAAGTTTTAGCCCGTATATATATATATATATATATATATATATATATATATATATATATATATATATATATATATATATATATACAGACATGGACTTAACAATAAATCTTTAAATATTATATCATTCTACACCATGATTTTTATACCTGACTCATTTCTGCTATATTCAGTGGCGATAAAACACGAGGTCCTGAAATGTGTAAGGACTGGTGTACAGTTATTTGATTATTATTCCTAAGCATGTATTATTCATCTACGTCGAACTTTCTTCGAAAATTTTTCTGAAGATCGAAGCTCTCCACTCCTTTTAGCGGCCTTCCAACTTGTCAAATATAATCGTATAAAATAAATGTTTTACTCTAAACTTAGACGTTTACCTTGACTACGTTGACATTTACACACAATGTATGTTACACTGCTATATTTATATTAACAACCGGCTATTTACGCGACTTCGTGCCCGTCGTTCTCAGTTTAATGCCTCTGTCAGTCAGTTTAGTCGAAGTACTTCAAATTATTTTAAGTAATTTATATATATATATATGCATTTCTGTTTTCTATATAATTTCAAAAACTATTACTTCCAAAAACAGTAAACAAATTTATAAATTGTTCCGGTAAAATATTTTCGGTACTTCAAATGCCGTGTAAAGAATAACATTATACCAGACAATTAACGATAAGAAATAAATGACGGTAATTTTCTGAATTTAAAAAAGTTTTAAAAAAAATGTTTTCGAACAATCGAAATGGTGCGAAAAAATATAAAGTGGTTTTAATGACCTTTTGAGAAATATTTTGAGTATTTAATTTGTTCACTAATTTATTGTGTTCTCCGTTCTGCAGCCTGCAACTTTTTACCCCTCTCTTCCCATATATATATATATATATATATATATATATATATATATATATGTATAATGCTACTATACAAATTGACTAAAATGGTAAATTATCTAGAATTTTAAAAGTACTCGCCACTTCTACCGTGAATAAACTACGTATACTTTACACGATGAATTAGACACGTTTGAAAACCACTTGACATCATTAACAAAAATATGTTTTAGTGAGGCTTTAGACATTAACTTTTGAATACGGTGAAACATATACTCTTAAGTAATTTCTTGCACAGATATATTTGTTTTCCTATTTAATAATTTATTTTCGTCGGCGGACAACAATTCAAACATAGGGTATTTATTTAGGAACGGAATAATTTTTTCTGAGTACATTTACTGAGTTACGACAAAATTTCGGCGAGGCTACATGTTACGTATGTACGTACATTGTACAATTTGATTCTGAGATACGTATTTTTTGGATCCCTGCGTAGAACCGCTTCAGACGAATATTTGTCAAATATTCCATGCACATTCGAGCAATTTATTGTATGAAACCAGACAATGGATGATCTGCTGCCACAAACTGAATGAACTATGATAAAAATATAAAATAGATGCTATACTTTTACGATTTCCAAAGAGACATGCTATGTTTTAAATGTTTTTACGTACGTTACCTGTTATGAACATTTTGCTTGAGTATTAAATAAGTATACGAGGACCAGCTATCGTCGCGTAGCTTATCTGTTAGTATAAGATAAAATTTAAGATATTCTGTGGAGGACCAATCTTAGAATAAATAATCAATTTCAGTCGAGAAGCGATGAGTCATATCGATGCACTATTGGAAAGCATTTAAGATATTGTCACTGAAATTACTAGGTAGCAATACATTACGGAATATTAAAGAATTTGATAGTAAACGGTCAGAATGTAAACTAAGACCAGTTAAAGCAAAACGTAAACAGTAGTTGACCTAAAGGTGCTAAGCAATTCGTGCTACCTCCTCCCCCGCTTTCAAACATATTTATTCATTTATTAGTGTGATAAAAATATATTTTTATCACACTAATAAATGTGTGGTATTGTATCTCGCCACTCATCGTTTAAGAAGACCTCACACACTCGCTTTCTATCAGCAAAGTTCGTAGTTGAAGCAACTGATGGGTTTGTATTTGGTTTAGATAATCACTTATCGTCTCATACTTCTGTCTAATATAGGGCCTACAAACAAGAACTTAAATTATAAATGTAAAACGAAAATTCACCAAATGAAAAATAAATACATAATGTCCCAAAATTATCACGGAACTATAACTATTGAGCAGATGATTCTTCATACTGCATATACGGAATTCTCAGTTCCTGAGGAACATAAATATAAATATCATCACAAACTCCTTAATAACAGAAATAACGGTCATATCTAGTTACGAATGAATATTACCG
Organism: Medauroidea extradentata; assembly: GCA_003012365.1. Lineage (NCBI taxonomy): Eukaryota > Metazoa > Arthropoda > Insecta > Phasmatodea > Phasmatidae > Medauroidea > Medauroidea extradentata. Next base: position 94,661 of record PNEQ01108758.1, read on the forward strand.
AAATGTTTTACTATAAGGTAGTCGGTTTCACATACGTGACGTTTCGTTTTCTCGACTCCTTATAGTTGTAATTTTGACCTTGTTTGGAATGCTAAATTACAGCGGGGTGGACATATCTAGTGTTTAATAGGAACACAAATGTTATCCTAATTCTTAAATGGAACATGTAATTTTTTTTATTAATTCTATCTAAATATTAACGTTTAACTTGCCAACCATATATCGAAAATACGTTTAATACATTTTCGAATTTTCGTGGACATGCCTAGTTGTTTGGAATGTTGGCTCCTCTGAGTACTGCCTATAAAAATTTAGTATTAAAACTGAATAGTTAGAATATTATTAGCAAGGCGTGTCTTTCGTACCGAACTTTTTCTTGACAAATTTCATTACTTTTTTCTTGCGGAATAATCTGAAAGTAAGGAATTCGTGTCACCTACGTACTTTTTTAAATAATTTTTTAATTATCCTTTTATTAGACTTTCTGTATCGTTGATATCGAGGTCGATAGAGATGGCTACTCATGACTCACAAGAAGACATGAAACAGGAAGGAAATCCGTTATGTCCTATGTTAAGGTACCATCCCGTAACTCGCCTGGACGACTTCTGGTAACCATGCAAAACCGAAATCAGGATGACCGGAGCAGGTAATCGAACCCGGGCCCTCCCAAACTCGAGTCCAATGTGTTACCATTGCGCCACTTCGCTTGGTGTCTTGACAGTTCGACGGAATTATAAAGCCGCAGTCCAACGATGTGGTATGTCTTGCTTTGTTAGAAAACACCCGACCGTATATGCCACTAAGAATCAGTGCGTACAATTACATTAAGTATTACTCTTAGAAAGGGACGTGGTGGCCGAATAGTCAGACTATTCTCCTCCCACCAAGGCGATCCAGGTTCGATTCCCGGCGGGGTCTGTCCCAGGAGTTTCGCGTGTGGGAATCGTGACGGACGATGCCGTTGGTAGGCGGGTTTTCCTCGGTTATCTCCCGTTTTCCCGTACTTTTATTCTGGCGCTGCTCCGTACTCATCTCATGCCACCCGTCGCCAGCGATAAAGACCCCAACGTCGAGAGCTGGCCAAAATCTCTCACTCACTCATTACCCTTAAAAGTGAATACCCAATGCCTAGGGACCCCTGCTTTTTCGTGACGATATTTCTGCACCAATTTGTTCCAGTGTCCCATGTGCACAGCGTCAGCGATTAGCGGTTTTTAGCCGTTACGTGTGTTAACGTTCCATTGTAAATCACAGACAAGTGGCACTGGAAAAACCTTTTTTTTTTTCTGACATAGCCAAATGAAAAACGTTTTTCGACACCCGACACGCCAAAAACAATGAAACAAAACTGCAGAAATGCATGTCACACATGCAAAAAAGTTGGTGCTAAAACCATTCCGCGTAAATCACGGCTCCAAATTAATGCAGCAATTAAATATGCGGTTATTATGCAGGTTGAAAGAGGCTTTAAAAAGTGGTCTCTTCACCGATAATAGTCTATAGAGAACAGTGTCTGATGGTTGAATAATATCGGCGGTGGCCTGACGTGGCTCCGACACTCGGCCTGCTTCACAAGTAGCTTCTCGATGAGAATAACCTTGTGAGGTTCAGTCTGTCGCCAGCGGCGAATGGGGGTTTCTCCTCCCAGACTCCCCCCCCCTCCCCCCGGCACCTTCACCCTTGGGCCAGGCCAAAGGCCCGGTGGCATGTCCATCCGAGTTCCCCCCCTCAGGGCCACTCTGACCTTGAATTCTCCGAGAGCACATTTTACCCGCCAGTCGAGTATTTGATCGCTTTCTCCAGACGCAGCATGCAGCCAACTGCCCGTGCCACATAAATATATGCTTATTAGGTGACGGTCTGTAGTTAAAGTAGCTCTACACCGGAAAATTCGTAATTTGATAACTGTACCAAAAACTTCATCAACTCTTACATTACATTTATTGTGATTTCCCACAAATTAAGTATTTTTATGTTTCATAGTCAAAGTATGGATATGACAATTTTCGTTACTTACCCAAAGTGAAAAATATTTAAGCAGTACGATTGATATTATTTAGAGTGCCAGTAAACGTATTAAGCGAAATATGACAACTTCGTCATTTCACGTAAAAATATATTATTTATAAGTACAGGTACTCAAATATATGCAAAAGTGTAAGTACATTTAAGAATTATTTTATGAAAATAATTTTTCGTAAAATGGCACTATAGTAATTTTGTAGCTTAGTACACTTAATTTCACTCCATTTTTTTATTCGTAACGTTTAAAACGTTTTTACTTGGGCAAGTAGCGAAAATAGTCAAATGGCTACTTCGACATGCACTTTAACAAAAAATTAGGGACGGAGAAATATTTTGTTTGGAAATTACTGTTAAAGTAATGTGCAAAACTTGGACAGTGTTTCGTACAGACATAAAATTATGAATTTTTCGATGCAGAGCAGTATTAAAAGGAAATCTTCAACCAACCATTCGATATTTTGGAAACTTATTCATGTATTAAATAGTAATCTTCACAAAAAGTGTACTTATGTACTGTACATCCGTGTTTGTAATTTTACGAACGATTTCAGTGGGCGCAGCCATGTTCGATTTGGATGGACGTCTGGATAAATGTGTATGAACACATGAACCTAGATTTGAAAACTGCACATGATTGGGCGTTAAGAAATGGGCTTATTATAAATCCTAATAAAACGCAGTGCATGCTGATAGGCTCCCCAGCGCTGTTGTCAAATATTAAAAAAGACACCCTACCATGTGTTCAGATTGCTGATACAAAAGTAAATATCACCTCAGTAGTTAAAAATTTAGGCGTCTTGTTAGATGAAAGTCTTACCTGGAAAAATCATATCACCTCAATTTGTAAGAAAGTTATTTTTGCCTGTCACGCAATAAAACGCCTTGAAAAACTTCTTCCAACTTAAGTAAAACTAAACCTTGTTCAAGTTCTTATTGTACCCTTCTTTGATTATTGTGATGTTATCTACAACGATATCACTGATCAGCTTGCGCTACGCTTACAGCGTTTGCAAAACATGTGTATACGCCTAGTATACAACCTTAAACCTAGAGACCACGTGAGTCATTTCTACACCCAAGCCTCCTGGCTGAAACTTAATGAAAGACGATCTCTTCACTCTCTGACGTTACTACACAAAATTCTTAACACCTGTACACCACACTATCTATCTGACCGCTTTTCTTACTTACATTCCTTGCACGATGTCAACACCAGATCAAAAAATTGCAACAAGCTTTTGATTCCGCGTCACAAAACAAAATTCTTTGCTGAATCTTATACTGTGTCTCATCGCGTCTATGGAATGGGCTGCCAAATTATCTGTGTGAAATAGATAATACAAAAGTTTTCAAAAAAAGGTACGGGACTTTTTACTTTCAAAACTGCAGTAGAGATCACAAATGTTCACTTTAATTAATTAATTAATTTTTAATGTACGTATGTATGCTAATATTGCATTGTTCTGCTATTTATATTAGATATTTAAAAGGGCCTATTATTATTATTATTATTATAGTTACTATGATTATTATTGCTATCGTATTTAGTTTTTAATAGTCGAGCAAAGCTTCTGTAAGCTATAATGATTAACTTAGAGCTCCTCACTGCATCTTGTAATTTATGTATTTTTGTTACTTTGTTACTTGCGTATTAATTATTTAGTGTTTCATCTCACTTATAGACTTTATACTTATTCTTATTTGTAACGATATTGGTTTAAATTATCATGTTATTTTCAGTTTCATAGTTCGGGTTGTTTTTATTATACACTTTTTTTTCTCTCCATTGAACTCTGTTAATCTAGTTTGTATTAGTACATGCGATCTCTTTATTCATATGCTGTTTAAATTGTAATTTAATTATCATGCTGTTTTAATTCTCTCATGTTACATTGCTATTCGTTATTGCTTTTAAATTTTAGTATTACCTTAGACTTAAGTCTGAAATGTCTTTAAATAATTGTAAACTGTAGACTGAAATTTTTATGGTCCAGTGTAAGACAAGGCGACAATGCCTTAATTGCGCCATTAATAAAGTCGTATTACTATTATTATTATTATTTCTATTATTATTAAAAGAAAATGTTTGATAAATATTTTTACTAACAAATCTAAATAAAATACTACACAATATGTAATACAACACTTATTTGCTTGCACATCACTGTCTTACAATTTAAACTCGACAGTAAATAATTGCAGTACATCACATTCTTACACTTCATAGCAATTAATTACAGTATGTGTGCCATTTCTCAAAATTTGTTGCTTTCAAATTGGAGCAGTAACTTTTTAACACACAAAAACCTCATAATTTTGTGTTTTATTTATTCCTTGTCTTTCTCTCCTGCTAGCCTAACAACCACTTCCGTCTTTACAAAATATATCGTCCTTAAGGGTATTCATATAGAGTAGGCTATAACTACAGGTGGTAACTGAATTGCTGATACGTCCATACGAAACACAGAGTATATAAACAATAGCACACCATACCCGATCTTGGATGCTGAACTGAGGCATGTCCAAAGTCACTCAGGCAACTCTGCAACAAAACCCGGAATTATGTTGCTGCATATTGATTATTGGTAGATATGTTTGTTTCAGTTACCATTTTTTGGAATATTCTGTATAATTTATTAATTGTATGAAATAGTGTTAGTTTTGTCACGTTACTTGGGAGAACACTTACCTCTTACAAAAAAATATATTCCCTGCCAGTTTTCTCATAACGGTATTTAAAGTCAAAATATGTATGTTTTTCAGTGAAGGCTCGAGGATTGTTGACCGGTAGGGCACAAGTTGCCGAGAACTGTATACTCCTTTAAACATGCCGCCGTGTACCAATGACCGTGAAATATGTACTGGCTACTTATTGAGTAGTGACCAGTCAGTAATAAGCGGCATCTACATACCAGCGTGTCATTGGCTGTAGCGTCAACTAGCGCACAATCCTGTACAGTTCTCTGCAACTTGTGCCCTCCCTGGCAACAACCTCAGAGCCGCCACTGATGTTTATACGCCATACACCGTGAAAACCAATAAACACAATGAAACCAGAAAATTCTAATTGAATTTACACGTCACGGGCTAAGGCTTGAAGTATGCAAAATTTCATTACAAAATATTTTTGTATTTTTTAATTACATTGGAAAAAAGAAGCAGCAAAATTCCAAATTTCAGATCTTTTTTAACTTCAAAAAATATTTTCTGACGGGTTCACTAACACACACACACACACACACACACACATATATATATATATATATCAAGCCGTAGCCCGTGACATGTTGTTTCAATTTAAATGTATTTTGTTTCATAATGTTTATTGGTTTTCTTAGGGTGTATGAAGCAATAACAAACAAATGTTGACTTTGATGTGCCATTATGGGAAAACTGGATGAGCTAATTTTATTTGTATGTGGAAAATGCACTCGCAAGTATTGTCAACAAATGTAACACTAATTCACAAAAATAAATAATTGGTAAACGTCTGCCCAAGCGATGTTCACAGCTTCGGTCGTAACCAGATTACTAAAAAAAAAAAAGTTCGTCGTACGTTAGTGCGGTCTGCTCAGGAACATCATTTAAAGAGCGTTATTCGCATGTATATGCATTTCAAGTTCAACATTACTTATTAACGCCTATTTTCTATCGGCCGAAAATTGCGAAAATGGGAGTTTTGTAGTCTTTTTTACGTACGTAAATCTTGGCGCAGAATCCTCAAAAAGGTAAAGGTGTGTACAACACATAATTGTCTTTAATAATACGCCATAAGTTAATAGGACAACAACTAAGAGTCGCAACAGAGGTGAGAAGACTGTAGGGACAGACGTGATACGTGTGTTGTCTCGCCCTTGCCGCTTTCGCACTTCCAGGCCTCGAACACGCAACATACAGACAACCACCTTAATACCTGCCGTTCCTTCTTCACATCACACTCTTAGTCGCTTTACTACATATACTCTGTTTCGAATAACTGCAGTAAAAATTTTGGCAACTACGTATGGGAAATAACTGAAAATATTTTGTGATATGCGGAGCAATGCATGACCAAATTTATAATACAAACTGTGAAATTGACATCTAAGGTACATTTTAGAGCCTCGCATTGGTACATATAAAACTAAGTAATAAAAATGATCGTATATGAGAGTCTGTCCAGTTTTAATTTTCAGTTGTATAATAAACTCTATATAACCGCTGCACTGCTCCTACGTTGCTATTTGCCGACGTCGCCACACAGTCTCCGCGCCGCAGTCTGGTCGTTGCCTTCTGCGCACAAGCTAAGATCCAAATAACCACTGCTTGCTCGACTCGACCGCCATGGACTCTCTCCCTCTCTCTCTCTCTCTTTATATATATTTATTTATTTATACAATAGTGTGCGGTAGGTAAATAAATAAACGTCACCTAATTCTACACGTTTATAAAATTCTAAATGGAAAAACCCTAAAAAAAATTTACAAAAGATAAGATGAGTATTCATGGATATACGCCATTGCTTGCGAATGTTGCCAAGTCGTAGATAAACCCACAAAAACATAAAAATACAAAGAAAATAAAAACTAAAAAGAAATACGAAAAAGGTTAATTCAATAAGACCAGATATGGTCGTTGTCAGACTAACAAAAACAAAAAACCAGACAGAACAAAGTATATGAACAGGACAACGATGGTGGACAAAAAAACGACGAGGACAACACAAATGAACACAGCGACAGAAAATATTGTAGGCAAGACAGCACAACGAAAACAACACAGACGAAGATAGCAGGTTCTCTTCGACGACAACAGATGCGACGTTTCGGGAACTGAAATCTGTTCCCGTCTTCAGGCACATGAACAGTCCGACGATCACGAACAGACTGACTGTGACGACCGGAAAAACAAAGGTTTTATACAGAAGATCAGAAAGTTGGCAGAAAATATTGTCTATGATTGCCACTATTTTTGTGCATCGGCTTCGAGAAACCTACCGACTTATGTAGAATGCTCTCTCAACACTACCAGCTCGGATATGACGCGGGCCGACTATAACGTTCCAGGTGTTCGGAGCAGCTTCCACAACTTCCCTGCACTGTAAAAATTTTCTCCGTCGATTTACGGAATTTCCGGTAAAAATTTCTCCGGATACCTCCATGAATTCACGGAAACTTAGTACTTATTCCAACATAAGTTTCCGTAAAACAGTCTCCATCATACCGAACTGAGCCACAATGACATGTCTAAAATACTACAATTGCATTTCTACAGATTTGCAGATTTACCGGTGATGTAATTAAAATATATCCGTAATATTTACATCTGTCCAACCCATAAATTTTCGATTTCTTCCGTGCAAGTGTCCGCAGTAGACTTAAGGACATATTACGTATGATTCCGTAGTGTATATTTACTATAGACATTTCCGTATTTTATTTTTACGGAGATTATTTCCGTTTATTAACGGTACATTTCCGTTAAAATTTATAACGGTGTACATGAGAGTACTTCAAGTGGTACCGAATGCCAGTGGAATTTTTAGTATGTTGCTAAGGAGTACTAAACAACAGTTGCTAAAAACTGTCACAAACATTAGGAGGTACTGTTAAAAATAATTTTTGTTGTTTTACGGAGAAGTGCTGGTAAAAAATTCTCCAGAAGTGTCCGTTAATTTACGGAAGACAACTAGCTCCACTTACGGAAACTCGCATATTTATGTGACTTCTTTAGGATGCATGCACAATAATGGGTTCGGTTATTTATTAAGTTTCTTCTCGCAGTTTTACATATGTCTAATTAATGAAACATAATTATGTACGACTGTGTTACAAAATTATGTTTCCGTTAATTAAACAGATGTTTCCGTAAAATTGTCCGTAAATTTACGGAAATTTTTAACAGTGTGGAGCGCTCATCCAAGGGCATCTAACAGTATCGGCACGTGTGTATTCCCAGCTGACCAGCTGGTGAATGGTGGCTCTCTTATGCTCATTTCCCATTTGCCTTATCGCCTCTAACTACTCAGCGAGACATTCTTTAAATGACTAAATGTTGGTGTATTACTGAATGACTAACTTTGGTGTATTTTGATATGGTTGCGCTCTGCTATTGGAATAACATTTTTAAATTTTTTTAAAAGATGTTTGGCTTTAAATTACATGTGCATTGAATGTGCTATCTTGCTGTTGTTTCGTACTTACTGACGGAATTCCTTTTGTGGAATAATATGAGTTATTTATTTATTTATGTTTCCCTAGGTTCGTTTTTTGGTGCTTGGGTACTCGCTTTTGTTATTTTCTTGTAAATCACTGACTGAATTCTTTGTGAGATTGTACTGTATATATTTACCTTTGTTCGCCAGTTGCAAACAAAGTCCTTTTATTTGTTTACTTGTCTGTTTGTATGTATTCACTGTGAGTATTCTGTGGCACACCATTTGCTGCAATGGCTTAAGTCCAAAATACTTCTGAGATTTAGTGTTGACTTAAAGAAGCATGGGCACACCCAGGGAGGTGACACTCGGGGCATGCCCCCTTCCCTCAAATAATAGGCGTACATTAAAATTTTATATCAATTTAGATGTGTACTACTAGTAAGTAGTACAGTAGAGTAGCACATGTACAGTACATGAGTGTTGAGAGGTGATTGCAAGCAAAGTGTGTTCACATGTTTCTGGACGGGCATACTGTAACGTACAAGCGCTTTGTCGAGATCCGCCTGCCTGTAGTTAGTATAATTTCTTATTTGAAGAGCAGAAGTTCCAAACGTTCTAGTGTCGAAAATTAAATTTTTCAGGAACAGCAACAAACAAATAGCTTAGAAGCTTATGGACATGTAACAATTCAAACCTTGACCTCATGTAAAATCCAAACAAAACGTGGGAGGTAGTTAGAATGTACTAAGGTTGTCGGCATTGGCATATAGAACCATTTCCTGGGAAAAAGTAATTTTTACAAAAAGTGAAACTTAAAACGTTTGGAACTTCTGCTCTCCATTTGTTAAGTCTTTTGCAGTTCCAATGCGATAATCCCAGGCGCGCTCGTTGAAAGGCAACTGAAACGGTGAACTCAAAACAATCCCAAGTCCAGAAACAAAAATTGTTTAGGAAAAGGAAAAACCAAGTAGGATGATAACTACGATGCTCAGCTGGCCTCTAATGCAGCAGCAAACGAGATGGTAAGGTAATTGGGCTTTACGTATGACCCACACGACTTCGTACAACAACAAGAGGAGTTGGCCATGGCCTTTGTTAGGAACCATCTGAGCACTGGCCTGGTGTGATTTCGAGAAACCATAGCAGCATAAGAGAAACTATGTTGTTATTCACACCATTCAACGAAACGCAGGGCGTGCTAAGACTTGCAGTAATAATACAATTAGTGTATAAGTGTGGACTTGGGTAGTTTTTCAAGTCGCCGTTTCAACTGCACAAGTGTTTGTTTGTATAGGTGGTTCACATCAAAGTGAGTACTTCCTAACACTTATAATAATATAAATATAATTTATGTGTGCTATAGAAATAAAGTTTTGAGAGTTGTGAAATGTTTACACTAATTTTTAGTTACATGTAGTTTCCGTATTTCAAATAGTAACGATGGAGACATAATGTCTGAGAGAAAATTGTAAGCAGTGCTCAGGTTATCCTGAACAGCATGTAGCGTAGAACGGCTGAGAGACGCAGGTCGTGATGTTGCAGAAAGCCGCTTTCGTGTGGTCGACGTCGCCTGCAGAGACGCCGCACCACCACCACGCACCCACGCCTCACCACGCCGGGGGCGGCGGGCCAGTGGCGGCAGTGGGCGGGGGCGGCAAGTCAGCAGCGGGCTCGCCTGTCAACCACGGTGGCGGCGGGCACGCGGGCGGGGGCGGAGGCGGCGGGGGCGGCGGTGGCCCCACGCAGGGCCTCGTGCACTGGATGTCCGTGATGGCAGAGCACATGAACAGCGCGGCGACCAATCAGCACCACGACTCCTCGGCGGCCGTGCACTACATGTGGAACGGAGTCGAGGTGAGAGCCCACACAAGTCTAGCGGGACAAATGCTAGTATGTCTTAACCTTTCTGCACAGGCGCAGTGGCGGTTCCCAGGGACGCTTCTTCCCCCTTGAAGTTTTATGTATAGTTCATCCTTAAAATATTACAGATTTTTAAAAATGGTATACTCGAATTTTTGCTTAGGAAACGCCTTATATAGCACCATTTTGCACCTTAAAAACCAAATATTTCCGGAAGAGATCCCACGGAACCTTCTTCTTTGACTCAAGAGTCTTGGCATAGCTACGTTTTAGGGAATCCCCCTCTCCAAACCTAGACCTTGATCCGCCATTTTTTAAATCAGAGAATACCATTTATTTTTCTTAATATTTTAGAACAATCCAAACAAATTGAAACTAATCTAAACTTACTTAACCTAACCTACACGAATGGTCACAGGGGAAGGGAAATGCTTACGCGCATGCGCAGGGCATCTTTTGAGTCGCAGTTGCATTTCTCCAACTAGACTCTTTTGTACCGACACCACGAAGACTCTCTATCAATCGTACTAAGTTAGTACTTGCTCTCCACGATTTTCCGGCTGTGGATACAGCACTCGTCACCCACCAAGGTGATCCGGGTTCAAATCCCGGATTTTCGCGTGTGGGAACAATGCCAGATGATGCCGTTGGTCGGCTGGTTTTCTCGGGGATCTCACGTTTTCCCCCGTCCTTTCATTCCGGTGCTGCTTCATACTCATCTCAAGCAACTCCTAACCAGTCCTTAAGTCCACTACGTTAAGAGGAGTCCTTCGCGGTGTCGAATTTCCACCTTTGACGCGTAGGAACAGCGTAGCTATAAGAGCCGGTGTCCCACGCTTGACGAGAATCATATCGCCTCTATTCGCAGCGCGCCAAACTGGCGTGCAAGGTTTCCGTTGTAGTCTTTTTACGATGGGACTTTAAGCGGTGGCCCCAATATTTTATTCTGGAATAGTTTTAAGCAAAGACCAACGCATGCCTCTCGTTTTGCACTTTACGAATTCAGGTAACATTCTCGGAGTTACAGCAGTCTAAAAAACCCGATTTTAGCCATTTTGAAAGGCCCGAAAATCATGTTTCTAACAAGCGTACTGCATTTTTGAAAAACTAGAAGCATAGTTTCAAGTGTGTGTTCTTTTCGTAGATAAACATAATATGAATAACTTTAGCGGTTTCGCGTAAAAATGTATGCGCGTGACACGCTGCAACGCCGTCCATGCGCCAGTCGAGGACTTCTCTTAAGACGGCGTGGTACATAATTCAACGCTAAAATCATTAATCTATAACTGTAGGTTCCTTGAAGCCAATTTGTGTAAATTAAACAATAACAATCATAGACAATAGTTAAATCCAACGTTTTAAACAAAACTATTTCCAGTGTTACGAACTTCTAGGGCACAATCTCTGACGCCGGAACCTCGTCCATTTAACTGCGGTGCAAGAGATCACGCGTAACGAATTAGTAATTCTGGATAAATATTTACTCATAAAGTTGGCAAATACCATTATTTAGGATTGTCATTGAGTATTTTATCCATATTGGCTTCGAAAAAAACGTACGAATCAATTGATTTTTTCAGAGTTTATTTATCTACTACACACTCTTAAGGTCACGCTCCGTTGTTTTGCAGTGATTTTGTAAACATGATTAAAAGCAACATAATTTTCATTTCGAAGAATCACAACAAAGTTTTGTCACAAATATATCCTAATCCGTATATAAATTTTAAAGTAGCAATACTCCTCATAGTTTCACCAATTTTGTTATGAATAAAATACAAAATCAAGACAAATATATTTTGTGAACGTATGGTGCATAATTTTACAAAATGCATCGCATGACTGCTATCGAATACTGTGCTATTGAATGGTCTTGCATTATTTGAAAGAGTTTCGATAAAAAAACATTTTAATTTTTTTGCGTTAATGTGAAAAAATTAGCTAGCACGGCCTTAACGGCACTGCGTACGTAAGAACCGTGGCAAGAGCATGGTATAGGTATTTACATCTTAAATTATATACGGCGTGGCTCAGCCACACTCCATGATATCCTTTTCGTAAAGAAGACATTTTCTACATTGTGAAGAGAAGAATATTTCCGTAGAACTAAAAATGTGGAAAAAATAATGAGTACAAGCTTGCGAATGTTGGAAATACTAATTTGTTCATAGTTGTCGTAGGGTATGAAAGGCAATGTAAGAGAAAAGGTGTGCTGCATCAAAATGAACTAACATTTCAGGTGTGGCATATTTATATTTTTGAAAGGTACTGATCTTTCTTATTTAACATGTTAATCCGTATCCTTGCTCACGCCACAACTCTGAGGTGGCAGCCCCGGTGTCGAATTTCCACATTTGACGCGTGGGAACAGCGTAGCGATAAGAACCAGTGTCCCACGCTTGACGAGAAGTCAAACTGGCGTGCAAGGTTTTCCTTGTAGTCTTCTTCCTACGGGAATCCAAGCTGTGACCACAACATTTTATATTTTTGTTTATTATGAAGTAAAGACCAACGCATGCCTCTTGCCTCGCATTTACAATTTCAGGTAATATTTTCGGTGTTACAGAAGCAAAAAAAAAAAAAAAAAAACAGTTTTTAGCCATTTTGAGATGCCCGAAAATCATGTTTCTAACAAGCGTGTTGAATTTTTTGAAACATAAAAGCATATTTTCAAGTAACTGTTCTTTTCGTAGATAAACATAATATAATAAGTTAATCGTGACACACTGCAACGCCGTCCACGCGCCAGTCGATGACTCCTCTTAAGTGCTGAACAAAATCTCTTCGCTTCACTTCACCAAGGCGTGTATGTGCTGTCGTGCTTATGTCAGTTGCGAGCCGACAACGTTTTCATAAATTCAGTCGGCTTGCAAATAGCATATAATGCTTCCTGTGTGGACTATTTTGTGCGTGCGAGACCAAGAAGAGAGGAAGCAGTAAGGACGACATTGTTACGCGCAACCCTCTTGGCGCAAGGCACTGAACTGGTATACAATTGTATCACCAATAACTCGCCTGTATTATACATTCAGTGGTGACCCTACAGTTCTATGACGTAGAATTAAGGATGAAAGTGCATCGCTCACCCCTATGTCTTTTAAAAGATTCTTCTCCAAGAATTTAATACCTAATAAGGACCCATATGCACTCATTTTGGTAATTTTCGGCTACGAGTAAATAAGCTTTAAAGATTTGGGGTTGACCTGAAATGGATATATATGTGTGTAAGGTTCTTTGAATGATATTCCTCAGCAGACATCACATACGCGTGTTGAGTAATATTATAGCAAACTTCTATGAGCCGAAGATCTGCACATCCCTCTGCGTAATAGGATACCGGCCACATAAGAGGGTGTAAATTACTCATATTTGTGTCAGGGGAGATATTTAAAAAGTCCCTTCACAGGCCTATACGATTATTAGTTTTTATAATTCTGTATGTAAATGTGTGTGGTTAGTATGTGTCATGTGGTTTCATTAAATGGTGACGGACAGTTTTATCTTGTAATAGTTGTCCCGGCATTCGTTTTAATGCCGATCATATTTTTTTTATTACCCTGTTCTGCCCTTAAACCACGTTCCCACCTCCACAAATTATACCTTTTTTTTGGCAGAGATCTTTATGGGTGCACACAACTTACCGAAGTTCTCTTCCACTTAAATTTGGGCACTTCATTCTTCTCCTCCACCCCGTCCAAACCTACCAAGTTTGTTCTATTTTTAACAGAAACTCTCGCGTGCGCATGCACAACTCACCAAAGTTCCATCGTCATACGAACGCGTAGAAGACGAATAAGCAGACATTGTTGTTTAACTCAGTAATTTTTAGAAAATCATCTTAAGTGTTTGATTTAAATTATGATTTTTTATGTGTGTTGTGCAAGTTACGGTAGTTAGGTTTACTTCTGTTATATTTTACATACACCTCGCTAAAATCTTGACCAGAAGCGATTAAGTAAAATTCAGCTTAATGCACGATACGGACTTTTAAGAACATTTTCATATTCTAATTATACTTTCCGTCTTCTTTGTCTCTAATGTTCATTACTGGATATCATGATTTTCGCATGTGAGAAATGTGATGGACGTTGTCACTGGCTGGCGAATTTACTCGAGTTGCTCCCGTTTCCTCTACCCTGCCGTTCTGTTGCTGCTCTGTATTGTATCGCTTTGTCCTCAGATGCACTGAAGACTTAGCTGTTAAGTTCTGAATGAAGTATCTTCACTCTACTCGAAAACGAAAACTACTAAAACCGCAAAATGAGGCGCAATTCAGAATAATTTTTACAAGATTCTGTTTAACATTCTTTGTTCGTATGTCTGTCTCTCTAATAGAATATTTGCATTCGATTTATAAAATACCTGCTGTCATTCGATTGAGTTAAAATTTGGCATACCTATGTATCTTCGGTGACAATACAATAATATTAGACCATGGACCTGATAATGGAGCCAGAACGTGGTTTTAGGAACTTTTCAACCACACAACAGACCCCCGTCGTATTTGGGCTCGTTGGATTTGTCTTGACTACATATTTCCAACAAGACAACAAGCTTGAGACGTGAACCACTAACACTTGAAATAAAGCTTCAGGCATTAAAGAAAACCGAGACAACAGAAAAGACTTGCTACATGATTGTAGCCAGCTTGCCAGAGTAAGCCAGTAACCTTGCAGCAAGCATGAAATGGTAAGCCAATAAACTTGTTACAAACCTGCTGCAAGGTGCCTAGTTTACACATTTATAACTTGCTGCATAGCTTTATTTGTAAGCTTGCTGCAAGCTTTATTTGCAGGACTGCAGAGTAAATCAAAATATTATTTTCTACTACAGTTTCACTATCATTCAAATTTACATCTTAAATATTGCTTGTTCGTCGACTTGCGATGTTAATTACTAAACATTAAATTTCGGTTTCTGTGTCAAGATTGGAACCACTTATCCTTGGTTTCAAAGCAGGTATGCTAACCACTGGACAATCACAAATACTTAAGACGTGTAGTGGTATGATTCGGTTGTAAGAGAACGACATTTGGTATGGAAATGCTGAAGATTGTGAATTTACTAACAACAGTAAGGATATCAGTTTACTTGCAGTTATTCGTAATATCGTAATAGTTGTTTCAGCTAGCATATGAAACAATGTTACTTTTTAAAGTGCTTGTTCATTTATAAAGTAAAGTTTAAATTAAGTTCAAACATTATTTATGGGCACTTAGAGTATATTTCATGAATTAAGATCGCTGAGTAAAATTTAAATGCAATATAAGCTTAGTATAGAGGACAGGATGCTTGCAGCTTATCACGTGACCAGACTTGCCATGTAAGTGTAATTATAGTCAAATACAGCTTTGCCGCGGGCTTGGTTCAGGCTTGGAGCAAGACTTCTGAGCAAGCTTGCTATGGCAAGTTAAATTAAAGTGAAATGTAAACTTGCTGCAAGCTTTATTCAGGCTTGCAACAAGTCTCGCGAGCAAGCTTGTTATGGCAAGCCAAAATCAAGTGAAATGCAAGCTGGCGTTAGCTTACATCCCAGACAGCAGAAAAAGCTTGCTACAAGCTTGCTGCAAGCTTATCAAGGCAAACCTACAACTTTGCAACAAGTGTGTCATGACAAGCCTAAAAACTTGCTGCAAGCCTGCTGCAAGTTGCCTAGTTGACACTTTTTTTCAATTGTTGCACGCTTACATACTAAACTGCATTTAATGTTAACTTGTAAGCCATACAAGCTTGCAAGATATTTTCACTGAAACATTTTTCTTTAATACAGTTGCAGAAAGCTTGTCATGCAACCCTGCAAGCTAAAAATTATACTTGCAGATAGCCTGGTATGCCAGCATACAAGCGTAACTCAAGTGCAAGGCTTGCAGTAAGCCTACCTAAGCAAGTTTATAACTGCAAGTCAAATGCAAGGCTGCAGTAAGCTAACATGTTGTGTGGGAATATTTTAAAAATGTAAAAATTTTATATTTATGTAAGTTGTATTAAGTAAGTACTGCCGGCGCCTTTGATAAGTGACAATGGATGGGGATATTTTGTAGCTTTACAATTTAACTCGTACACTAAATAGAAAATTTTAAATTTTAGTTTAATAGTATATAAATGAAAGCATGTTTTTTCAAAAATTCCGTCTATTTTACCAAGCGTTATGATGATTCATAATAGTACACTTAAACCACCTGATTAACAAGCATGCAGCATTACTTCGACATTATTATTATCTTTTCACAAAGTAATAAGCTCACTCGTGAAAGTCGTAAGCCAACAACTTTAGTACTACGCGTATGTTAAGTCTCTATTATCCATCCAATGCGCGTAATTGGCTCGCACTTCCCTCGCCAATAGCCTACGTCTAAAGTCGGACATGAAATATATCTGCAAGTAAATGACTTCCTTAAGGTATTGGAGGTAGCCATTGGAGTAAAATTACTATCTTAATTTGATGGAGAAATACGTTGATAAACTTCCTTTTAGTGACGCAACGTAAATTAGGAAAATATACCAAGATTTATTTAGGTCTATGTCTATGGTCGTTACAAGTTCCTCAGATATTTGCATGACAGTGTAACTGTAATTTTTCAGACAAACTTAAAAGAGAGTAAAATGAAACTATACTCATTGAATGAATACAAGCAGTGGCTCTACAACATGTTAACAAATATACAGCAGTCTTAGATAATGAAGGTAGTTCGCTTTTTCCAGGAGAGTGATGCTCTTTCAGCAAACTCTTTAAGAAGTTAAAATTATGTACGTATTATTTCGGTCCAAGCATTGTGCTTTTGGTGGCAGCCTTGAATATTTTGCGCGTCCGTGGCCAAGAAGAGCGGAAACAAGCAATCACACCGACGTTGGATATGTTCTGGACGTATTCTTGGAGAATCGTCTTCATGGATTTCTCTACTTGAGTTCGTACTTCGGTGGTATCGACTGCTGGATGAGAACGATGGGCAATCAGTACAATGGCCATACCTTTCATATGCCCAGCATGAAATGTATCGGGCAAAACTTCTGGCCAGGGAAAAAGCAGTGTCTGTTTCGAATTTGGCTAGGTCATTTCAAGCATTGGACATTATCTTGAAACATGACATCAGTAAAGCAGAGTAGCAAGAAGACAATTTCCTCTTCTTCAACTCTTCAATGTTGCGATAGCAGAGTGACTACATTTTGTAGTAGCCGAAATCGTCTAAGAAACTTGATTGCTCCTCGAAATATCACCCTCTCCGTTCGTGCAGTCTGACACTATGATGCATTACAGCATAACGACACTTATATTGATATTGTCGAATGAATATATATGGCTATATGTTTAATCGAAGCTGAAGTAAGTCTCGCCCGTATGTATGTTTGTGAACTGACTGCACCCTGAAGCGTTGTTAGCATATGCTCAAAGGAATCCCTCGCTAAGGTATGCATGCACACAACCCTCGAGCGTATCAGACGCAAACTATGAACTGAACCGTTTTTATGGATGTACACCATTACGTCACAGAAAACTCCACAGAAATGCCGGCATTAGTTGTAGTCAACGAACACTTAACATAAGTATAGATCCGTGAAGGAATATAGCCGTATCCAGAAAGACTGCACGAAATCAAAATAGGAGAACAAGAAACCACAAAATACAATTCCGGAAAGTAGTATAGTACTTGTATTCAGAAAGACCGTAAAAAAAGTTGCGAATATGGCCACAAAAATGAAGTAGGGCAACACACTGAACACAGACTCAAATAAAAGTAACACAGACGACATAACGAAGGAAATCCAGACTAGATTATCAGGCATCCTTCGACAACAACGTACGCGATGTTTCGGGAGCTGATATCTGGACCCGTTTTCAGGAACACATACAGACCGAGGAATTCCAGCCAACTGTCTGCGACATGGCAACATGGGATCAAAATGGTTTACATCTAACCGTGATACAGACAGCATTGTATTTTAACACTAGCCTCGCCGGGTTGGATCCCCGGCACCTAACACTCTGATCTCTGTTTTCCAGTGTTTTCGGTAATCACTCCAGCAAATGCTGGAACGGTTCCTTAACGGCGCGTACACCTCAGTTTTCAACGTCAGTTTTTATTTTTTTATTTGTACCAGATATTTTTTTTCTTATTTCAGATATAAATTTGTTTAATAACTCTTCCTCTCAGGAAATTTTTGTATCTCTTATAGTTTTTGCGTAATGTGTCGTAAACATCAAAATTTGCACTTTACGATTTTATGCACGCCACTAAAACCAACTGACATATCAAACAAAAAAAATTCACAATGTGTAGCAATGTTGTCGGCTATGATTTGACATATAAAAAACAAAAAATAAAATATTGTTGTATTTGATAAAAATGCTGAATTTTTAAATATATATATATAAATTTATATATATATATATATGTGTGTGTGTTTCTATATGTGTCAAATCACAGCCTACAACATTGTTATACACTGTGAATTTTTTCGGTTTGGTATGTCAGTTGGTTTTAATGGAATGCATAAAACCGTAAAGTGCAAATTTCGACGTTTACTACTCATTACGCAAAAACTACAAGAGATACAAACATTTCCTAAGAGGAAGATTTTGTCACAATTTATGTCTAAAATTAGAAAAAATGTCTGGTACAAATATAAAAATAATAAAAGACGTTGAAAACTGAGGTGAACCGCCCCCTTAAACAGGCCCTGGCCAACTCCTTCCCCCTTCCCCCGTGTATTTATACCAAGGCATTGTGCTGTTCTTGGACACGTTAAGTGCGGCCTCCCTAGATAGACTGCGTTTGTGTGTGTGAGAGGTAGGAGCGGTAAGGTTGCCGTTTACCGACGTATGTAATGCATTATCGCCTCTCCGCACAAACCACTCAGCTGGCGTGTAGTGCTTTAATATTATCCTTTTTACTATGGGACTTTAAGCGGTGACCAGATGATATTATTTGTCGCCAGAGTACTTCAAAACTTACACTTGTTTCTACAGTTGTGTTTTTAGAATCCGGTTGTTATTTTTACAGACACGACCGTCTGGAAAACCCATTTTTGGCCATTTTGAGGGGCCGGTAAATGAAGTTTTAAATAAGCGTGTCGAATTTTTTAAACTATAGTGACATAGTTTGAAGTGTGTGTTCTTTTCGTAGATATACCAATGTAATGCAACTTTAGAAATTTCGTCAACAAGATATTAATCGCCACTCTCCGCAGCGCATTTCAAGCGCAGGTAGGTAGGCCCCTTAAGTGACTAAATAAATAACATAAAGTAATAAGGTTTCAAGACATGGATAAACGATCCATAATCGCTATGGTGTTAAGGTGCCTGTCATTCAACAATGTCGTCAGATTTTCGGCGTGTCCAGCCTACTGCCTGCACTATTATGTCACTGCATAGCGGCATTATGTCGTTCATTAGCAGCGATTCTGCACTATTACAATCTTCCTTCATCCAGGCGGACATTCGGCCTTGTTCATTATCAGAACTCAGTAAAGTTCTTTAAGTATAATTACAAGAAAACGAGTCATAGCGCCTCCAGAATGAACGTTAATGGCTTAGTTAAGATGAATATGTATACATCTAGATCCTCAACACTTAATTTTTAAAAGCAGCTAGTATGCATTAAAACAAAACCGATATTTTCAAATAAACATTTGTCCAAAGAACCTTACTTTTAAAGGTTGCAAGCCTCTTCAAATATTTTACAAAGCACTACATTCAATACCAAGTGTTTAAAAGGAAGCGTGTTTCTCTACTATATGAATCTCAAGGAGAGATTACGATGAATGACGCCACATGTGAACGTTTTTGTTTTTAAAGTAATTTATAAACATTTTCTCTGGTTTATTGTACATATTAATTTTTTCTCAACATTATATCTGTATTATTATACGCGTCTGTTAAAAAGCACTGGAGCGCCTAGCATGTGTCCGTGGTTATCATAACTTCCCTTCAATGTCCTGATTGTTACGTTTCATTTATAAGTTTCGTTTACACACAGAGTGGAGTTTTCTTTTAATAGCTTAAGAGTTGTGGACCTCGGCTTTTTTACGTTTGGGGCACGGAAACGGGGAAGGCGATAGTTCGATATGAACACGTCCGTCATACCGCCATACACTTCATCACCTCTAGGCGCGGAATACTAAATTAGCGTGCAGTGTTTTCGTAGACAATATTTTTTAACGGAACTTCAGGCGATGACCATGTTAATTTTTTCGTGGAAAATATGAGGTACAATACAATTCAGGTTTCTATGATTTTGTTTTACGATTACGGTTAATATTTCCTCAGCTACTGCAACGTGGAAAAGTAAATTTGAGCACTTTTAAGGAGCTAGGTGAACATGTTTTTAAGTAGCGGACGATATTAGCTACTTTCCGTACCACACTACAGCACGACTCACTCACCACATCTACTAGCCATTATTACTTCATGTGTATTTGTGGTTTAAGTTTTGCTGTCATTCACACGAAGTAATTTGCATTTGAAAATATTCTTCAACTTTATGCCAATGTTTAGTAGTAAAGAATGTGTCTGATAACCTGGAATGTGGTTACAACCACATTGTGCTAACACTTTGTTTCTCGAAACAGACGTTTGGTTCTGAATTGGTTGATCAAGTTTATGTAACTCCATTGTTTATAAACTGCTATAATTTTGTTGGAATTCACGTGAAGTTTACGATAAACCCATAAACGAAACAAAACTCGTCACTAAATTGTCGTATTTCAAATATGTTATCTCCATGAAATATTAGGTAACAAAAATATGTTTAAAGTAAGGCATCGTACCTACCGATTCTGTAATACTCAAACCCTATTCAGGCCACAATAGGAATTTTTCGACATTGGTGCAACAACTCAATACTTTTTTTTAATGGAATACATATAAAAAATTCAAGACCGAAATCAGTCATATGATGCACGGTTCAAAGTAAGTGTTTTGCGAAATAATGCCCTATTTGTTCGCAAAAAAAAAATTTAGTTTATCTTATGTTCATAACACAACTAGTAATTATTTATGTGCAATTTTTTTTTAAAAATACGAGGTTTATTGCTACCGAAATAAAGTTAGGTAGAAATGGCGATATGTTTGTGATGAAACAATGTAGGGATTCTTCGATATTAAACGTACGTTGTTAAAAATATATAGCTCTCTCAAAATTTCATGTAAAACTACCGGGAGTTGCCTCAATCACTAGATACTGAAAAAATGTCTGTATGTGAGTTTTTTATTTTGTTGATAATCTATTAGCTTGCGTGCAACACTACATGCGATTGTAATGATAAAAATAAACAATTCAATCCATGACTAAAATTTTTGTTTATGCTGTATGACAATAATTTATTATATAACACTAGTGCATTTCATGCATTTTTACCTGTAGGATCCACTTCTTCTCACTCATATTTGTTTTGGTAAGCGTCCTTATTTCTGCAATTTTATACGTTAGTAAATTCTTTTTTGTGAGTGATTTGATTTCCGTGAAATAAAATCTACGACAAATATATTAGACATAAGAGATTGATGTATTTCGTAATACTGTGGCTTTTAATTACAACGTGCGGAAATTCGATAAGGTTTTGTGTGAACGGAATATCACATAGCCGTATGTTTGGAGACACGCATGTAGATTATATGATAAATTACGTCAAACATATTTGTAGCCACGAGAAAATAAATCACGTAAACGTCCGTCTTCAATCAAAAATAATATAATCTTAACCGAGTTCTGTGTAGTTAAGAATGCGTAACTTTTCTTTATAGTACTGTTAATATAGGGTTGCCGTTTTATTCACTGAAAATTATGGCACGCTTTCGTTTCATACTAGGTTGTATGAAATTAAGCTATGATCGCTAAACACGTTGTTTTACAAGTTAACTCAGGGGTGCATGCAACATTGAACAATATTAAAGTCTTAATGTTTGAATAGATAAGCTAAAATATACTATAGCGTACTGTTTTCATTGAATATTTGTGAAAGTCGGTAATGTGCTATGAGTTTCTTTTTAACAAAATATTTAAATAATTATAATAAAACTTAAAATAATCTGTATAGCTGGCATCTTAACCACGAGTTACCCTAAACCTCGAGAAATTTAATAATTGATTTTGAAACGCAGTTTCCGTAGTTTAAGAGCTATCGCAAATTTTTTGTGGGCAATAAATTTATAAGTTAACGAATATCAGCGTACACTTTTCAGGTGTATTCGAAACATACCCGATTCACACCACGGAATAATTATTTGATAATCAAGCAAACCTAACCGTTAGTTGGCTGCCCCAAACAGTGTGGGAAGGGTGGGAGCTCCCTTTTATCTCGTCTTCTTTTCATCCGCCTTAATGCCTCGGCCGAGTATTCATTTGGCGAGACGAACGCGTCTTTCTACCTGCGCGACATTCTCGTGTCGCGCATCGACCCTCCCGAGAAACAAAACCGCTTCCAGGACCATCAGTCTGCATAAAATTAAAAGGCGCGCCCGCTTGTAAAAAATTAAACAGTGGGGTGTCGGTATTGGCCCAGCGCTGCAGTAGACCCGTCGCACATTTTTTCTTACAGTGGCCGTATGCGACCAGGGATTCCTTTCTAAGAGCTCGTAGTTCTTTTTTGTGGTGGGTAGAAGGTTTGCAGAGGGGTGGGGTACTTCTGTGGGAAGGTGACACAGAATGAACGAAGATAAAACGAGACACTGAATACTGGGCACCCAAACACTAGGCGTAGTGTTCGTACGTGGGTCATGAGTGGATACGCAACAGTCGTCGAGAAGCGTTGGCACATCCAGAGGTCTGCCCGTCGTCGGTAGTGGCTATTCAGGTGTCCACATAGGTGGACTTGCATTGTGAGTTCGAGGCCTTGAAGTGCGGAAGCGATAAGGACGACACAGCACGCGAATCTAGCCTCACCCTGGTCTCTAGGCGCAAGTCACAGAACTGATGTCTGTATTCCGCCGATAGAACGCTTCTTTCGGGCGCTTAGTTCTGAACTCGTAATTTTACGACGTAATACTGAAGGTAAAGGTGTGTTGCAAATGCCTGTGCCTTAACACGGAAAAACGTCCGTGAAAACAGCCATGTTCGCGAAATAAACTTTAAAGATTTGTTGAGGATATGAAATCGGCTCAAACGCATGTATCTTTCTGTTATTACCATTCCTAGCAGACGTCACCCGCTCGCGTTTAACACCGAAGTTCTACGCATCGCTCGACATTTCTGATACGTGACGTGTGAGCATGACTGTGTACTTCAAAGTAAACAACATTTTTGTTGTTTTGCTTCTGTCTGTGACGGCAGTTTCTAAGTTGTCGGTCACTTTAATATGATTATGGTGTGTGTACGCAACTGTATTGCAGGTGGTTCAGGATAAAGAGAACACTAAAAAAAGCTCTACAAAATGTATATTTCTCAGTCAATTCGCATCTTTCCTCTCGTAATGGCTTTCTGGACACGTCACTTGATGTTTGCGCGAGTAAAATAAGTTGTGCAGTCGGTAAGATCCTGTACATATTTTGATTTGAAAACTCTTAATTGTATAAAATTCAAATGTGTCGACTTCAGTAGATTTTATTTCCGTATTTATGCACTTGATTAGGAAAATACACGGCAATAAATTCTGTTAATTCGTTGCCAATCGTACAAGTAACAAGGTACTATTGTTAATGTTGAATTGTATGCAATAATTGCTAGTGATATTTTACAAAGGTGAAATTTTTATTACTCAATTTATCTCGAACGGCTTATAGCGTATAACATTCTGCGCGAGCTTCGTTCTCTTCTGTTTACGAACACATGAAATATCGTTATAATAAAATTTACCTTATTCATACGTTCTACATTAAAGTAAACCTTTTTCCTCGTTAGTATTATTCACTGTGAATATTGTACTTTTTATGCACGTTATGTTCAGCACAAACACATGGCAATGCATTTATATTTGTATATAATATTCAAAGACGATTGAGAAAGCGGATACATTTTAATTTTTTAACTCAGAAATCGTTACATCAGAAGCAGCTTCTCTTATCTTGAGACGAGATAATTTTTTTGTTAGTTAAAATCATGGCTAGTCAATAGTTTACATCGCATAAAGAAATAATTACTTACTTATAACTGTTTCAAGTTTCACGACAAATTTATTAAAAGCCACGACAGTTCGTGCATATTGGAAACATCGTTGGAGAAGCGAGTTCGTAGTTGCTGTAGCAAACGTATGTACAAAACGCTTGGCATAAACAGCTACATTTTTTACGAAGTTATAAAATATTTATTGATTGTGTGTTAAAATTCAACGATTTATTTTAACGTTACTTACGTATGGATTAATGCCATCGTCTATATTAAATAAGTTACGCATATACTTAACTGACGCATAAATTAATCTTCGACTGTATGTTCAGAAGATTTCAAAGTTTAAAGTGATACATTTGATATATGTTTCATAAAACAATTCAGTACATGGTAGGTGCAATCTGAAGATTATAACTACGAAAAAGGTTGTTTCTTTAAATTCAGAGCCGTCATGCTGAAAACTACCAAACTCACAAGGAAAGTTTTCGTACATTAATATTATGTTCTTTATTTTAGCACTACCAAAATGAGATAGCAAACATGTCAGAGACAATCGTCCAAATGAGTGAACGGCTGTTTGTAAATACTGTGTAAAATATCATTGTCTACATAGCATTACCGATAGGTAAATAGCCTAGATGCAAAATTCGCGTGTTTTTTTTATGGCAGCAGGGCAGAATTTAAATGACTGTAGACACCGTCAACGTGCTCTGTTAAAATAAACATGCATTGATCTGCGCAAAAAAAAATGCTTCTGACTAATATTTGAAAGTTCCGCGTTAGAGCGACCAACCTCTGAACAAAGCGATCATACACATAGACGCTCGTGGCCAATGGAATCACAGTTAGTGCTCGGGTGTGTACAGGACAGTAAAGTCTAGTACGTCGCGTAATAATAACGCAAATTCTGCAGGTCTCTACCGATGAGCTTCTAATATCTCACAGTACGTTAAGGACGCGATTCACCTCAGTAATCAACGTCTTTTTTATATTTGTACCAGATATGTGTTTTCTTATTTTAGACATAAATTGTGATTAAATCTTCCTCTTAGGAAATTTTTGTATCTCTCATATTTTTTGCGTAATGAGTCGTAAACGTCAAAATTTGCACTTTATGGTTTTATGTACGCCACTAAAACCAACTGACATACCAAACCGGAAAAATTCACTATTTATAACGATGTTGTAGGCTGTGATTAGACATATATAAAACAATATAAAATATTTTGTATTAATTAAAAAATGCTAACTTTTTTAATGAAAATTTAAACATTTCAACGACCACCATGCTACCTCTGAAAGCCGAAACGCGTACACGATGCATCGATTCAATATGTTGAAGTACAGAACGCGAGAAAAAGTGTGTGAAAAGAAATGCAGCAGCCGATCGTACCTCAGCATCGTCGGTGGAGATAACTAACCACAGGGCTGGAGTTGCGACTTCATGTTAGCAGGGACCGACATACAATTCAGTAGGTATCTTCAGAGTTTCCACTTGCTGGATCTTCAGCCCGTAATCTAACAATCATATAACGTCTCAGGTTTTGGCATCTGTGATTCTGGTACTGCAATTTGCCTCATTCTGAAGGACAATTCGCAGGCGAATAAAGTGTCCTGTGTGTCGACTTCCTTCGAATCCATGCGGTCATATGGCAGATTTACTGAGGTTCACCGGGCGTAGGGTGAGTCGGCAGAAACGGCGCTGAATAGGAATTTCCTACGAATACTTCATTTTGGGTGTTGACGGTGATGGTCTTCGGACCTGCTGAGGTGAGGTTCAACATCATGCGTATATTCGTGTTCGTTGGTGTACTCCTGCAGATAGAGTTATGGTTTGAGAGGCCAGCCATTTAACATATTTTATGTTTGTGTTCGGTGCACTATCGGAAATGTTATTTTGCACCTTGAGTAGCAGTTTTCTTCCACTTGTCGAGATAAGTCCTGGCGGAACACCGCAGCGTGATGAAGCCCGCCCACATGCCGTGGTCGTCGTGGCCCAGCTCAGCAACAGATGCGACGCCATAACCATTGAGACCGGCAAATTTAGCGTCATTTTCCAGACTAGACTGCAATTCGCACCGTGAAATAGGTTTCTACTTTTGCGACAAAATTCTTTGGAAACCAGGTTCCGAAAAATATTTTTGTAAGTTTGCGAGAATTTTGTAGTAAACATAACAGGAAACGCTTGTAAATATACAATTACGACTGTTTTTATAAACTTTTTGTACATTTACAAATAAATCCTTGTACATTTTACAAAAATTGTTTGATACGCCATATTTTTTTGTCATCCAGTTTCCAAGATTTTTTTTTGTAGAAATACGAAATATTTTGTAAAACGTGACAGGCCGTCGGAAGTTATTTTGTTTCACAACATATAATCTGCTCATCAAAATATATACCCCTAGTCTCCACAGGTGCTTGGAAAATTTAGTCCACTTTAATGACATGCGACATTGTTATTGCAGTGCTTACAGTCAGGTAAATGTTTAGACATATTCTTACAAGGTTTTTCATGTAAAAGTAGGGATTTTTTGCTGAGTGTAGTTCGCTCCCTCGACGTCTTCCCGGAAATGTCGTGGTTTCAACGACCCGTCGCGACTTGGCTCATTTCTTCTGTATTTACTTTAGCCTCAGATATTTGTTAAGTGACTGCTTCTCCACTGAGTGGCAAGTTGTAATCTGATAAAATACCCTACTTCGCGAAATTTCCAACTGTGTCCATTAGCATACAATGTCGTGGCTTACAGTAAAATACTCTTTTAGTCAATACCTATAATTTCCGCAGTAAAGTGACGAATTACATGCAAAGCAGTCAAAAACTTAAATTACATCACATAAGTGCTGGTAGCTAAAGACATCGCAGATTGTGTTTAAGGCTGTACAGGTCAATGAAATCGAGTCTGTTTCCAAATAACAACGAGAATTTTGCTTTGCATGTCTCTAGCCATAACTTGGCCTGCGATATAACAAAGAACCTATCGCTAGAACCATAATCTTTTCGCGAAAAGAATTCAGCCCCAGTTTGTTTCAGCACCTTATGTGCAGATATACAATTCTAATTCATAGTCAGTGATTGGATGTTTTAACTCTTGCTCGCGTGTTTTCCTGTTCTGCCTTCAAATAACATATGTGTAGAGACCTGCAAAATTCGCGTTTTCTTTTAGGATCAAGCCATAATTCCAACCACTGTAAATTCGTGTTAATTTCGCAGGGTCTCGAGTCTTATGTCTAGAGATCTGAAAAATTCGCGTTTTCTTTCGGTTCCAAGCTAGAATTCCAGCAACTGTAAGTTTGTGCCAGTATAGCAATTGGCCCGTGACTTATTTGACACTTCCTGGAAGTCATTTAGCCAATAGTACAGAAGCAACTAATGCAGGCCCATATCACTGCGTCGTAGATCAGCCAGTGGGTAGATCATGTCTAGAGGTACGCAAATTTCGCAGATACATTCCAGGTCAGGTTGAACGCCTATTATGTATACTTAGACACACTGGAAAATCGCGGGAATAGTTGACTATTTGCTAGGCTCCAACATGTTGTATATAACACTGACTGTTTCGTATCGACATTGGCTATGGTTTCTTTGAAGAATTGTTTCTCCCCTCAACAAACCCAGTTAGAACTGTACAGCTTGAACACACAGCGTTTGTGATTTGTCCCAAAACTGTTCACATGTGTCACGGTTAATATACTACACTTTATTGGAGACTATCTTAAACATTTTCGCGATTTTCCAGTGTCTCTATGTATACTTCACTGTTATATCTGAGACTTGCTGGCGGCTGTTACGAAACGCGTTTGACTACTGCAAGCCAGTAGTAAATAAGGAAATATTGCGAAGTGCTATCGTTTGCTACATGCTTGTACGGTTATAAGCCAATAGATAATCGATTGTGGCCAGTGGGTGTATAGGACTGACAAGTCTAGGCTGCTGCCAGATGAATCCGCGGAATTGACGTACCTTTACGTAATCATGTCTGATGAATAGAGAAGATGGAATATCGCGAAAATGTTTTGTGCCAACATACCCTTGAAAACGCTGTAGTTAATTACAACACATATGATTAGGTGGTGTACGCCTGACACAACGTAGCTGTCTGCAGACCAATAATATGCATCAAATATTACAACAGCGGGATTCTTATTGGATCAGCTAAATAGGGCAACAGCTCCACATAGAAGCGAAAGCCAGTCATCTTCTGATAAACTGAACGTGCGTTGTAACCCAGCCCAGTCAAGTTTTCCGGCGATAAATCATCCTCTCTACGGATGAATACGCAGACTTTCTTGGATGCTAGCCCACGCGTCAGTGAACCCGCAAATTTTTCCCGTCTCTACATATATGTGTGGTGTCGCAGTAACCTTGCTGTGGTTGGCGCAGTCAAATGAGAGACGTTACTTCACACATACACGCTGCCATTAACTATGAAGCAGAGCTGCAGATGTGCACGTAAGGCTCTGATACAAAGTGGGACAACATTCTTTTCACGAAAAGCTCATGGCCCTAAAGATAGGTAGAGCCAATGATTTTTAGTGAAAATATTTCTGCAACATTTAGTTTCAATACATCATGTTCACATCTGCAGCTCTGCTTCATGGTTATTGGTGGCGTGTCTTGGAGCAAAGGCTTCACTCATTTGATTGCGCCAATTATAATAAGGCCACTGCGACACCACACGTCTATGACTTGCTTGTAAAACTCCGAGACGCTGAGAGTTAAAACATCCCATGGCTGATCATGAAGCAGAACTATTGATGTGCACGTCAGGCATCGAAACAAACTGTTGAATAATACCTTCCACCAAACAGCAATGGTTCTAGCTACAGGTAGAGGTCCGAAAATTTCACGATTATTTGAGAAGACGTTAGATTTCAAACACCTGTACAAATTAATTACTTACGCGATTGGATAGATGTTAAAAATATTCTTTCTTGAGAAACGTGAAACAATAACAGACGTGAATGAAATTACTAGGGCCACGAATTTGTCGCGAAAAGATTTTTGCCCCACTTTGTTTCAGTGTCTCACGTGCACATCGGCAGTTGTGTTTCAAGGTTATTGGCAGCGTGTCTTTGTTCAGATACATTTCTCATTTGACTGCACCAATCAGAATAAGATTATTGTGTCTCCTTACGTCTGTAATTTGCCAAGGGAAGTGAGAGTAAAATCATCCAAACACAGACGATATAGCAGAGCTGCAGGTTGCAAAAATCTTTTCTCCATAAAATCGTGGCTCTAGAAATAACTCACTGACTTCTCCGTTACCTAGTCACATGTACAACTGGCCACTCACAGTTACAGCAGACAAGTGCAAGTTGCTGAAGACAGAGTGTGCATAGTACTGTGGAGTCCTTCCAGCCGGCTGGTCGTTGAACCCGCAAAAATTCAGGGTCTCTACTGTAGGTATAGGTAGAGGCACGATTATTTCGCGTATTGATTCTAGGTCAGGTTGAATGCCAATAATTAGAGCCACGATTTTATGGTAAAAAGATGTTTGCAACATTTGGTTTCGATGCTTCATTTGCACGTCTACAGGTGTGCTACATCGCCCGTTATTGGATAAATTTACTCTCACTTGCCTCGGCAAATTACAGACGTAAGGAGTCACAATAATCTTATTCTGATTGGTGCAGTCAAATGAGAAACGTGTCCGAACAAAGACACGCTGCCAATAACCTTGAAACAGAACTGCCGATGTGCACGAGAGACACCGAAACAAAGTGGGGCAAAAATATTTTGGCGACAAAATCGTGGCCCTACCCATAATCTATAGCTCACTACTTCTGTGATTAGACGACACCTGATTTAACACGTATTTGACGACTGCAAGCCAGTGATAAATAAGGGAACAGGTCGTGGTGGTAACACGAGTTACGGTTAGAAGCCAATGGATATTTGACTTTGGCCAGTGTGTGTATAGATCTGAGAAGTCTACGCTGTTGCCAGATGAATACGCGAAATACTCGTGCCTATAGATATAGGACAGGAGAGTAATGTTGATATTTGTGGCTATGCCAACTCACATGGTCAACTGTGATATCGTCTGTCAAGAACATTATTTTTAAAAACATTTTTCCTGTGCCTTGTTATTTATCTAACGTCGTTTGTTAAGGCGTTCGCCTATACCTCACACTTCATATGCGTTGCAGTGTGTTCGTAAACAGGTTATTTATACGAAATTGTTCCACGTGCGCCCAGTGTGCTAATGTACAAAATGAAAACAAACTTCAGACAAGGTCGGAACCTCATCGATAAGACGCCACGTTCATAAAATACACTGTTTCTAAGCCCTCCAACTTGGGTAAAACGATCATTTCAGACTTACGTTCTTCAAAATGTACTAACCGGATGTATGTGAAACTCAGATTTCTACCTACTGCAGACTTTCCACCAGTAAAATTATATGATCACCTCTTAACGTCCCATAGTAAAAACCGTTCGCTGGAAAGCTTGCACGCTAGTTTTGCGCTTGGAACGTTGAGGCGATGCGGCATTTTATGCGCGTTTCAAAGTCGCCCTTATGTTTCCGTTGTTTCTGACCCTCTCACGCGTAGGTAGAAGGTGTCCTTAACGTAATGTACCAAAATGTTGAATCTGACTCACTGACGGTATTTTTTAGACCTACGTAGACCAATTGATTCCGTAATCGTTCAAAGTCTTCTTACAATTGTTTCTAATTCTCTGTCCAACAGTCTATTGGCGCTAGAGCAACATTTTATCAAACGTAGTATTAACGTAATGCAACACATTTGCGATGTCTTCAGTATAATTTATTGATCGAAGTAGCGCAGTTGGAACACACTTAACTCACTTTCGCGAGTGTGTGGATTCGATTTGCCTTCCGGCCATGCTAATTTCGATTAGTTGTTCTTCCGAAATTACTATAGGCGAATGATAGGATGACTCCTTACGAGAGACTGTGGCCAAAATCTTTCTCCTTTCCTTCCTTTTTGAGCCGTCGATTCTGTATCTAACAACCTCACTGCCAGCGAGACGTTTAACCTAATAAATACCTACTTACTACTTGCATGAAGTAATGACATGCACGGTGTTCTTGATACAATTTAGACTACACTGGCTTATTATTAGAGCGACATTTTTTTTTTTTTTGCAATTTTGCTGAAACACACACACAATAATTTTCAGACAGTAGCAGTACTTCAAAGCTACAATTACTTATTCTATTGTAATATTTGTGTTTTGGTAATTCTTGCGTAAGTATTTTGATTCATTGATAATGTAAATAATACAATATTCCGTTTTTTTTTTGCGAAAGTGTTGTTGTGGTCTAGGGTTAATGTGCGCGGTAGACCAGGTAAAGGTCGCAGGTACGAGTATGTATGCATTTTCGTTTCTCTTTTATATATTTACAAAGAAATATATTGTTTGTATGGAAGTTACTGTGCAAATAATATTTTCATTATCAGAACAAGCAAAATTATTAAAGAGGGCGTGGCACATTTTTCAACTCTAAAAGCATCAATCTATAACTGTAGGTTTCTTGAAGCCAATTTGCGAAAATTAAACAACAGCAATCCCAGGCAATAGTTTAAGCCAACGTTATAAACAAAATTGTTCCCAGTGTTACGAACTTCTGAGGCACAATCTCTGACGCCGGAACCTCGTGCATTTAACTGCGGCGCAAGAGATCACGCGTAACGAATTAGTAATTCTGGATAAATATTTGCTCATAAAGTTGGCAAATACCATTATCTAGGATTGTCATTGAGTATTTTGTCCTCATTCGCTTCGAAAAAAGTGTAAAAATCGATTGATATTTTTAGCGTTTATTTATCTACCACGCACTCTTAAACCTCGTTTACTTTACTAGTTGCTCAAACACGTAAAATATGTTATATTTAACAATATCTGTAAGGTGTCATCAACCACGTATTTTGATTAAAACAGCAAAAATATTTCGAACGAATAATTTGGTTGTGACAAATCATACATTTGATTGCACATATTCAAATATACCATTTGGTTGTTTCAAACAATTTTTTTTATTTATACAATATTTTTTCTCAGTGTATATTTTATGCACGTTAAATAAATTTCCCATGCTAACTTGTAAAAAAAACATTTTACTTGTGAAATGAATTCACATATATTTTACCATGTATATTTGTATTCATGATATTAATTGCAATTTGGGTATAAATTTCAAAATGTCGTAAGCGACAGAACTAAAGGCGACAGTTCATCTTATTGAAATTTGAACAAAATCTTTTTGCCAAATTCGAATGACTCATTAGCAAATCTTATGTCAGTTACGCAACTTTGTAATAACCGAAATGCTACATGTACATCTCAGACGCTAATATAATTTTAATGAAGGTTGACCTAACCAATAATAAGTAAAAATTGGAAATATAAAGATTGCAGTTAATGTATTCCACACTACTTTATTTTGGGGAAAACCCTTACAGTATTAAAATAGTGTAGTTTTCAATATGCTTTGTTAGTAACAGTGAAGAACCTAAAAATTTATATTACAAGTGACTTACAGACAGACATTATTCATAGCATTACACAAAACTACGTAACTAAACGTAGTTTTGCTGCTATGCTGATTCTGATACAAATTCCGTTAGCTCAAATAATATTTCTCCTACAGACAGCTCTTCTGGGCGTTCTGCTTGTGCATGTATCTTCGGAACAAAAATGAGAGAAAAAAAGGGCAGTGTTAAATATTTGTTCGGGAAGAAATCAAACTAAGATCCTCCCTGTAGTAGGGTCTGAGCAAAATATTCCGACTCGCGCGAATAGAAATCCCACAGCTCTTAAAACTTGCGCAAACACACCAGACCGCGACAAACACGCCGTATTCAAATTCTCCGCGGCAGTAATTCCCAGACGGCTTTGTCTTGGCCTCTTTCCCATTTAAATAATAAAAAATAATCGCGCTCCTATGGTGCCACCATGTGTGCGAAGATGGGCCATTAAGTGTCCTCTGCACCCAACACACACCAGGAGATTTATGCAGTGTAAAATGGAAGTCTTAAAGGTGAAGGACTGGCGAAGGGGTTGGGATAGACCTAGGCTATTAGCTTATTTATTTTTTCTCAGGCTTGCAAATGTCCGGATGAGTTGTGAGTGTCGGTATAAAATAATAACGGAGGATAGCTGAAGGGGTTTATGCATGCAAATTCCGCCTGGGAGTGTAGGAAGGGTCCTCGGTGGAGTGAATGGAGGGTTTGTTTCTTGTCCAATGAAAGGCTGAGGGGTGGTTGCGACTTGAATAGGTCGAGGGACGGGATTAGTGGTGCTAAAGGCTTGCAGGTAGGCGCAGACACACACGGGGATGGACACACTGCAATCAGCAACAAGCGGGGCCCGGCTAATAAATGAACGCCTCACTGCTCGATAGGAAATGATGAGAAACTCGCCTTGCCGTCTTTACGCATTTTTTTACCTTCTCAGCCCTGCAGCTTATGCGACCTTTTTCAATGGGACGAAAGGATGTGTGGTTCTTTCCCTTCGGCATTGTCTGTAGCGCGCATGTAAAAAAGCCCTCCTCTTTGAATGACCAGCATTTGAGACAATGCGAGGAACAAAAACAAAATGCTGCGTTTCGTCTAATGGATCGCAGGCATAAAAATTAACCGTCTTTCATGCTTCTCCCCCCGGGGGACGAGGCATGTGAAACAAAAACTCGAAAGACTCATCAAAAGAAGGATGTCTTTGTGTGTGAGCACAGATTTTTTCCACGGGTACTAGCGGACCATCAGGAACGTAGAGAACTTTTTTGTATGGACGTACGTGGTTTGAACAGTAGGTACGGCCGTATTTGCATAGCTTACACCTCTCGGGGCACTGCTATAAAAACTAATCAATCTTAGTGCTGAAGCTCCCCTAGGCAACAAAAACTTATTTAAATTCTCGCGTTCTCAAAATTTTTTATACTTCCTGCGGAAGATGCAACGGTATTCCGTAGAAAAAAATCGGTAAATATTTTTAACCGCCTTTATATTAATTTATTATTACGAGTTATAACGGTGAGGTCTAACCTTACTGTGAGGTAGTAGACGAATATTTGAGAACTTTTTTTTTTTTTTTTAGGAAATAGGAAGCACGCAAACGGCCTGCTTTTGGGTGAGTAATATAAAACAAAATACACGAATTTTTTATTTTAATTGAAGGCATAACCTCCAAGCTACGGAGGCTGAATATTGTTCCTTAACGGTGTTCAAGTGCGATTAAATCATGATTTTATATTTCTAAGAAATAGTGCTAGTTTTGTAGATGATACTTGTGATTACAGTTTCATCTTACGAAACAATTTTAGCTCTCATAGCTTTCTCACAACGTTGCGTTAAATTCAAAATTTGCACGTAATGCTTCCATGTAAATAGTGAAAAGCAGTTGACTTATTTAAAATAAATAATTCACGGTTAACTAACATCCCGTTAGCTACGTAATAAAGCATTAAGAAATCTACAACGTAATACTTAGAATTTTTTAAAAAATTGCTAAATTACAAGAAAAGGTTGACAATTCTCCAAATTTTTTAAAATACAAAAATTGTTCACTGGTAGGTTTTGTTATATAAGCAATGGCATTTTATTTTACTGCTAATTATTTCATTTAAATGAGTCAATTGGTTTTTACTGTTTGCATGGCAGCGTAACAAGGAAATTTTGACTTTGATGCGTAGTTATGAGGGAACTATGAGAGCTTAAGTTGTTTCGTAATAGGAAACTGTACTCACAGATATTGGCTACAAAACTAACAATATTTCTAAATAATATAAAATTATGATTTTATCCAACTTGAACAACCTTAAGAGAGAGTGGTACATAAATAAGTTCTGAGTTCTACAATTGATATCTAAGGTTTTTAGAAAGTCGACATAGAAAAACAACAAACAACAATCCTTGATCAATTACCTTTGCCAATTTTATTAGCAAACAGTTAGCCGGAATGATGAATTTTTTAAGCGTGGTCTTTTGCACCACAATTTAAATGTACAAAATTTCGGCGTTAGAGATTGTTCTCCAGATAAACGTTACTCGAGAAAAATTTTTGCTCAGAAAGATGGCATAAATTATTGTTTTTTTTTTTTTTTTTTTTTTTTTTTTTTGCAAATAGGCTTTGAGAACTCTGCAATTCTGAACTGATGCTTTTAGCACTGATTTATATACCACTCTCTCTTAAATTCAATTATTATGGGTCGGGTCTACAGTCATTAACTTCGTCACTTATTTGTACTTGTGTAAAGTTTTCCATCGTGTGATTAAATCTAACAGACGGCCATCACAAATTAACGTTGCCACACGGAAATAAATAGGCCTATACTGTTTTTGTTTTTATTGCTGCTACTACTGTAAAGGAATTAATTTCATTCCGAAATAACGAATACTGTATCTTACGATTGCTCTTTTCCATATTAACCTTCAAATTTCAACGCTATGCAATATTTACAGGAAACGGTTAAATATACCTTGCCGCTAAGGTAAAACTGGTCTTGCATATAGAGCACTGATTTATAATAAACAAGAGGTATAATTTCGACACTTGCACGATAAAGTACAGTCGAAATTATATAAATTGACATGCTTATAAAGAAATGAAGTTTTAAAATTTACACAAAACGTAAAAGTTCATTATAAAACCGGAACACTTATGCAAGTGCTGCGAATCCCTTGTACGAATTATTTATAAAATGTGCTATGTTGTTTTCTAGCGAAGTTGTTCTTAGACAACTAACCTATGCTATCTTTATTACATACTTCAAAATGAAAAGTATAATTACTCTCGTTGCGGTGTTTTTCACTGTAGTACATTTCAATAAAATTTAGACATTTAGAAATAAAAGTAAATGCAGGAGAATGCAATAAATTGATGCGTCGAATTTGTCAGAAATGTTACAAAATCTGTCAATAACGCACCGCTTATGCAACTTCTTTTATTAATGTTTTGACTACAGTTATTTTGTAGAATCAGTATAATTTTTTTAAATGTAACATTGTCTAGTTAATTAAAATTTTAAGCATATGATTTTTTTTTTTTACTCTGCTGTAATATGGATACATATTTTATAAAATTTTTAAAAATACTGTGTAAAATAACTCTTAAAATCTTTCAATATAACGAACAATATATATGTAAAATTAATAATTTCAGTGCTTTTGTAACACATTTGGTAGAAACTGAATCTAGACTAAGGGCCAATTGCAGTCATACTGATTAATATCTGAGGCCTATCTGAGTGAACTGTTAGAAATTTTCATTGCAGAGACAAACAGTGAGTGAAATCTAAGGAAAAATTGAGAATTTCTTAAGGTCTCATCAGACCTACATTAAGATTTTCTCAAGCTGTAAATTAGTCATGGTGGCCGTAAAAAGTGGTTACAATGCCACATGGGGGAGAATAATTTTCTTATTTTGAATTTATTGGTAATATTTTAGAGGAAGAATATAACCATGGTGTAAATGAAAGACTGCACTAGTATCTACGACATAATTTATATTCGTTGTACATTTTACATGAAAGAGGTGTCGTATTTTTTTATGTCATTTTTGTTATCAAACAAAATTGTTACGATACCATGTCACATTTTAGTTACATTCGCAAGTCGATGCATGAAGAGAAGAAATTATTTTTCTCGCGAATATTGTGGCAACACTTCACCTCAACTGAAAAAAATTAAAATATGTTCAGAAAGTCCATTTTTATGTACTCGTAACGCCTTAAGGGTGCCGTCTACCACAATATTATTTTCATCAACACTTTTTTATTTTTCATTTGTACCAGATATTTTTTCTTATTTTAGACACAAAATGTGACTAAATTTGGCCGTTATGAAGTTTTTTATCTCTCATAGTTTTCGCGTAATGGCTTGTTAAAGTCGTATTTTGCATGTTTCCGTTTTAACGACTACAATAAAACCAACTGATATACCAAAATAAAAAAAAATCACAGTGGATAAAGACATTGCAGGCTACAGTGTCATGCTCATAAAAATAAAGAAAAAAAGTATTATTATTATTTTTTAATATTGAATTTTTAATTTTTTTTTCAGTTTCACACGCACTCATACACACATATATATGCTTTGCATTTTTGCTGCCATAAAGTTTTATGTTATGTGTAATAATTTTGATTGTTTTGTTAATTATTATAAAACGCGAATCGGGAAGAGTACGACAGCAAATAATGCACCATCATCTGAATGCGCACGTTGCACGCGTATGTTTTTGCTTGCGGCATCAAAGCTAAATGGTTAAAAACCAAGCCCTGCAGTCAAGGTTCGGCTATACGGATTTGCTAAGATTTTGACTTCCAGTATAAATTTTGACATGCCGATAAAGTCTAAATATGATTTAAGGTACACATAAAGCCTTATAACTAGGTTTATGAATACAGGACTTAGACACCAGCGTAGTCGAAGTCAAGATAATGCAAGTTAGTTATGAGATTTGGTCAGCGTTAAGGTGACTGCCTACCCAGGCCGCCGATATGTGTGCAGAGATATGGCCTTTACAAAATTATTCGAAAACCGAACAGTGTGCGTAAGATATGTCTGCTTAAGAATAGCATTCAAAGAACACTACACATGTGTATACCTTTTTCACGTCCTCGATTTATCTCCAAAGATTGTTTAACGCTGTCTAAAATAGCATAAATTTGTATTTTTGTGGTCAAATTTATGTATGAAAATCATAGCGCACTATGTTTCAAAAGGTATAGACGTGTACAACACGCCTTAATATTGAATATTACGTGACA
This sequence comes from Medauroidea extradentata, assembly GCA_003012365.1. Taxonomy (NCBI): domain Eukaryota; kingdom Metazoa; phylum Arthropoda; class Insecta; order Phasmatodea; family Phasmatidae; genus Medauroidea; species Medauroidea extradentata. The sequence continues at coordinate 132,460 of PNEQ01108758.1, forward strand.
AAGTGACAGGGTCAAAACGGAATGCCTCGTAGTGGCGAGTTGTCGGCGAGAAGACCGCAAACAGTGTCAGTAACTTGCGTCTAGAGGCTAGAGGGAGTCATGAAGCACGTGCCGTGCCGTCCCTTACGCTTCCGCACTTTTAGTCCTCGACGCGCGAATTAGAGATTTTCACAGGCGACCACCGTAACCGTGATTGGTAGATAAATAAACTATGAAAACTCCGACTGAAAGCTAAACGTTTTTTAATGTTAGTACAGAAAAACTAAAAAAACAGCAATCCTAGATAATGATATTTGCCAAATTTATGAGCAAACATTTACCTGGAATGGTGAATTTCTTAGGTGTTATTTCTTTCGCACAGGACGGGATTTGGAGGTCAGAGATTGATCTTCAGTAATTGGTTACTCGATTAGAATTTTTACTCAGATAGCTGACAGAAATTATTGTCTAAGATTGCTGTTTCTTGAATTTTGTAAATTGTCTACGAGAAGCATACAATTTTCAGTTGATGCTTATAGAGTGGAATTACGTTGCATTGCCACAGAATATTTAGGAATACAGAAGTAAAATCACCGATATGACCGCGAACTCAGTCACACACGCCAGCAAAATGGCTTCCCTGGCCAGCAACATGGCGGAAACGCCTACTGCCAATCAGCATAAGGCAGTAGCCTTGCTAGTCGGCAGCCAGGCCAATAGGAAACCTGCCGTAGCATACAGGAGCCAAACATACACGGGACTGGTATCGTCAAACTCGAGCAGCCAATAAGCGATGAAGTTCGCCCATATCAAAAGAGCCACCATGTCATTTCACGTCTGTATTACTATTTAGTCTGTGGTATTGCCCTCTTAAGACAGACGAGGTCGACTTCAAGTCGAGAGAATCGACAGATCGTGAGCCAGACGTTGAGGGAATCCTGGGCTACCTGGTCTACAATACTAGCCCTCGTTGACTTCTGTGTGTCCACAAACCTTCTCCCAGCGTATTCCGCAGCGAGTCTACGATTACAGTAAACATTATGTGTTCTATCATCACTGTAACGTTGGTAGGTCCAGTCGCAGAGGTACAAGGCCAGAGATACTTTGAACACCACAGACATCTCAACCAGATGTGGAAGCCTCAGTGTGAACGTCACACTCCTAACCTTAACATTATAACATATTAATTATACCGCAGAGGTCTTCACTCCACTCAGTTTCCATTTTAATGTGTAACTTTATTACTTAATTGTGTTAAAAAAAACAATCCAGCTGAAAGGGTAGCGAGCCTAGATTAAAATGTACCTGCAATGACTTTTTTCCCCTTTATTTTTATTTCGTCTTCGACTCCCCCCCCCCCCCCCTAAAACTGATTCCATAATACGAGCCTACTATATAGCGGTAAACTTAACCTAACGACAAACATATGCTGCATTAAAGTACCTGTGAATTAATTTGCTTTAATAAATTTATTGCCACACAATGGCATATAACGTCATAACCTCGTCAGTTTTGACTATCAATTTATTGACTTTCTACAATTTCTTCAAACATGTTCTATTCTTTATTTGCATCCAAATTTTCAACCAATGAGGTAATGTGTGGGGGTTTTACTGGCCTTTAATAACGAGTTCTTAAGAGCCGATGTGATTAACCGCTGACAAGAGGTTTTTTTACTGCAAGAATACCAATAAAAATAAAGTTGTGAAGGAAAAAAAAGATATTAAGAAATAAATATGCACAGTAATGTCTGAAAATTAACAAAATCAATAGTAAAATTAGTTTTGGTTTAAGCAATTATTTTCGACTTGTGTAGAATATGTAGCTTTATTTAGATATTTACATTTTTTTTATATCATTTATAATATTAACTAATTTCCGAAAAATTTCCAAGCGGCCGCTTAAGTATTATTGCATATTCTTATTTGAATGGCTATTCATTTCAGTAATTTGAACTTAAGTAATTAAAATAAGGTAAAAGGGCTTTACGCCAGGCATTAATATCTCGGAAGCCACAGCTTACAAAATTCATTTCACATTATTTCATTTTACGTGAAACGCTAACAGCCCAGCGAATTGTGGTTGACACCTTTCGCCTATGATTCAAGGTGAGATCCTTATGCATGCTAAGGCCACGACAGCACAAGACACTGATCACCCACGATTACAGTTGCCAGAAATACCAGTTTTCCGGTAACACGCTCAATATATTTTGATTAAGGTACACAAATATACCGAAACTAATATCTGAAAGAAAAGAAAAATATTGGAAAACTGAGTTTCTCTGAAAGTATCTTTTTTTTTTCATTTAGAAAATGTGTAAATTTTAATTTAAAATTCAGTAAATTTTTACGTATACAAAAAAAAATCAATGATTTTTAAACGAATCTTATTTTGACGCAGCCCGTGACTGTTCTTCGGCGAGAATTATTTTATTTCTGTAAGTCAGCTGGTTTTCCTTTAACACCTAAAACAGTTTTGTGCAAAATTTGATTTTTAACATGCCATTATACAAAAACTATGAAAACTAATTTTCTTTAGAGTAAAATATAACAACAAAGTATGACTAAAAACAATATCTCGTACAAAATTAAGTAATAAAACAATCAAAATTTTAGATAATCCTCCCTTGTAAGTTAGGGCATCAGTCGCCGTACTTGATAATTTAATTTCTCGTTTTAGTTTTTCAATTCTGAGAATAAATGTGACTCATTTTGAGATTGTGGTGCGATTCCTATTTATATTGCGCTACAGTTTATTTAGGCCGTAGTCAGTCCAGCAAATTATTATATATTCTTAATTTGCTGGACAGCTTGCGGCCAAAATATACGTTAAAAGTTTAACTGCGGGACTGTTATTGTAGTACAAGTTAAATAGAATGCATGATATAATAGCAGGTGTTACATTCTTCTTCTCAAAATTAAAGAAAAGGAAAATAAGATAATCCGAAATGACGACTGATGACAACACAGCCAGGACTGCCTCCGCCAAGACCAAACAATATAATTGCCTGCAAGTCCCTTCACACGCTCCTCGCCATTTGTAACGCCATCTTCCACAGCGCCACAGTATCCGAAATAGGAATGAGTGAGAGATTTTGGTCAGTGCTCAACATCGAGATCTTTAGCGACGATGAGGGGTGACATGAGGTGAGTATGGAGCAGCGACAGAATGATTAGTGCGGAGGAAAAGGAAAATCATCGAGATCGTCCGGCGCGATTCCCACATGCGAAAGTCCGGGGACCGACTCCGCCTGGAATCGAGCCCGGATCGCCTTATGGGAGGCGAGTGGTCTGACCATTCGGCCACCGTGGCCCCTCCCGGGATTTGGAACAGATCGTCTAACTACTGTAGGGTTTTCTGCCCCGTTATAACTTCCTACATCTACTGGATTCCATTCCGTGCGTGTGGCAGCACTTATTGCAGTGCATAAAGTGCTATATACAATATCAGATAACCAGACGACGTAGCACATATCCGAGTGTAACTGTTCCGTATCTCTGTTTTCCTGATCACGTGATATGACTTGTCTACATTACCACTGCTTCACATTCAATGCATAATTTTGTGTGCGCTATTTTTGTTTTTCGGCCGTGTGCATTTCAAGACAAAACCATTTAATAATACAGTATTACATTTTGAACACAATAAAATGTTCCAAACACGTAAGTGCCTCACATATGTAAATGTAGCAGATGAAATTTTTTATGTCTAAATTGTCCTTATGTTCTCAAAATTTAGCTATATTTTACAGTGCAAGTAAAAATTTAATACGTTTATGTGTTTAAATAATTAACAAACATCTCCCGTTCTATTAATTTTTTTAAAGCAAAATGAAAATCTTACGGTTCAAGCAATATCGAAAACATATTTATATGTTGCAGGAAAGAACTAAAAAAGTACTCTTTTTAATCGCCGATAAAAGTATGTGTACGTACGTTTATTACGAGAAGAATGATTCTCGATTAGTTTCATGTCTATCCTAGCGTGCCTTGCGTGTAAATATGTAAAACTTACTTATAAATATTAATCTTAATTGCAATAAATTACTTGCAAAAGAAATATTAGGCAAACGTTGTTAAGATACAACATTGTAAACATATAGATATATATCTTATGTCTATAGATTGGTGAAGTTAGAAGCTTTTATAAAATTATTTTATGACTCTTGATTTGTTCAATTTACCGAATTTCGAGTAACATTCTAATATACAGCCTTCACCGCTGCCATAGGACTTGCAAGCACATTTATGTCAGCGGATAGTCGCATATTCAAAATGGCAGAAACATAGCTAGTCAATGTAATTACATTGTTGACCATGAAACGTTACATCAAAATTGCTGGTTACAAAAAATACACATAAGTATATTAATTATCCAAAAGTATTCCACTTTGAGACATTAGTGATTCATACGATACGTTTGGCCGTGAAAAATTACATATCCTATGGTTTTTACAAAATTAAAATCTAAATTTAATTAAAAAACTAAATTGATTTAAATAAGTAAGATATAAGACACAAAAAACGTCTAATTCCCTCGTTTCAATGTTCTTTTTATTAAATATTAAAAGTTAGTGGACGCAAACTTTTTTTAAGTTCAAGGCATGGAAACGTGGATGGCTATTAGTCGAATATAACACGTCCGTCAAACACCTTATCGCCTCTAGGCGCGGAGAACTGAACTAGCGCGCAGAGTTTTCGTGGAAACCGTTTTTCAATGGTACGTCAAGCGATGAACCTATCATTTCATTTGTGGAAAGTATGAGGTAAAGTCCAACGCAAGTTTCTATGGTTTAGTTTTCCAATTTCTCAGCTACAGCAACGTGAAAAATTCATTTTTAGCACTTTCGAGGAGTTTGGAAATAATGTATTTAATTAGCGCAAGGCATTTTAAAGTTATAGGGACGTAGTTTGAAGTGTGCCTTCCTTTCGTAGATAAACGCACTGGAAACATTTTAAATAGATATTCAAGAAAACAAATTCTTTCCATACACGCTACAGCACGACTCACATGTCTGTAGTTTCGCTTATGTGATTAATTTCTGCGCACTCGACTAATACCGCTCCCGGAATTTAACATAGGCCTACATGTACAAAACCATGCAAGACAGAGATCGAAAAATTACAAACGTTGTTATTTGAAACGGAAATTTAAAAAAAAATCACAAATAAAATATTTCAGTTACAAAATATGAAAGTTTACAAGTCTTCCTCGCAGTAAACAAGAGTAACTTAAGTACCATAGGATGAATCTTGCCTATATTTGCTAACCGTTACTTCTTATTTCTCAGCACGTTTGAAAACGCGTGTTAGAGAATTAATTTATTAAGTATATTACTGTACAGTGGAGGTTCTCTAAAAAGCATACGTCAGTTTTTGTTTTCAACCTTCATTGCATCAATATGTGAACATTTAATATGAATTAATTAAGATATGTCTTGATTTAAAACAGACTAAGAGAAATGGGCAAATAACAATTGTACATCAATATTTCCGTTTGCATGGTATCTACTGCTTTAACCTATGTTTTTTATCTGGTTTTAACGGACTTTTTTATTTTTATTTTCTACAGATTTGAACAGGTAAAAGATTTTGCCAGTAAAATAATTGAATATACATGTTGTATCGTTCTGAATTACTTTGTGAGTTACCTTTCACGTGGGAACTAAGCAAGATCAGTTTCATTTGCACTGGACCATGAAATTATTACTGCTGTATTATATTTCACCTAAATGGGATCGCAATAAGTTACCGGTTAACGAGAAATCGCCCGATGCATGTTTTAACTCCGCCACAAGGGAAGTTGGGCTAAGTGAGTTTCTGCTGTCACAAGAAGAACCATTTTCTGTGGACGCGTTCTGAAAAGAAGAAATATCGTGGCGCGCCATTTAATATGCACTTCCCGTCGATATTAATGGCGTTTATTTTCACGTGCCGTTCTCGGGACGTTGCAAACACAAGTTTTCGCCTCGCCTCGCGATTTGCCTAATGATGGGCCATTAGTCGCGAGGTAGGGGCGCTCATTCGAAGGCGTCCGATCTTGACAAATCTTTTCGGGACGTGGGCAACCCTCGTCAGTTGCTGTGCCTGTCACGACGCGACACAGGTTGGTCGGCGGCTATTCACGGGGCCCAAAGACGGCAGCCCACCAAATGCAAATGCCAGTTGGAACGGTGCGAGAGCGGGGAACTCACATCTTCTATCTCCTCTGTCGCTCACACTGCACCACAAAACACCCCGTCTTCATTGAAACATCATACAAGAAGGAAAACACCTTTTTTGACGTCGTCCCCGATACTTGCGATAAGAAGCGCATCTTGCTCGACGAAGAGGTTACGTCTTTAGAAGCAAACACGTCGCCAGTTGTCAAATTCTAACATCTCACCAGGCGTGGACGAACTTCTTGCTGCAGTGCAAGACTCAAAACATCCCTACGTTCCCTTTGAAATCTAGAAAAAAGGCTTCAGGTTGTTCAGCTGCTTCTTCTCTTTCAAAAACACCTGCTCAGATAAACAGATAACAGTGTTCCTTTTTTAATGTATTATAATCGAGATAAACTTTCAATATCAATTTTTACCACCGTCTTGGTGTATTATTCTTTGTATGTGGAAAGCTTAGGGGATTACTCAGGCGATGGCAACAGATGCCCGTTGTAAACAATACGATTTGTTTGAAACAATTTTCTGTCGCAAAAAATTCCAGAGACGTCTACACTATTAAAATTCATGTCCATTGAAATCAAATAAAAACGCGGAATATTTTAGTTCCCTAAATTAAAGTCACAAAATTTTATTAATTATTCTTTTAATTTAAGTTTTTCTGAGGATATTTGCGGATATTTGTAGTTTACTTACAAGCAAGATATTGAAAATTAACTTTTTTCATTTTCCTCAGCCTATGAGTAATGTATTATTTTAGGTTTCGAAAATTAGTAAATTCTTCTAACATATTAATAATTTATTACAGTACTTACGCGTACTATGTGTGCATATTAAATAGTAGTAATACTAAGTAGACTCATGCAATGGATCTTGGAGTAGTGTAGCGTCTGTTGGGCAAATAAATAAGCAGGAGTTTATTTCACAGCAGTTGGCAGCAAGTTCATGAACAACTTATCGAATATGTGCCGAGGAGCAATACACCATCGCTCGGAAGAAATCTAATATGTGCTGTGCCACTGTCGGAAAACAGTTACATTGCTTTGTTACTTACCAACAGTTTTACATGGTATATTGGTCATAGGTAGGATTTGTTTATTTAAATTAGCCGGGGAAAGTCTCAATAAAAATCTTCACAAATATAAATACAGCTAATATATAAACACTAGCGTCTTCATAGTCACAATCAATAGTCGCTTGAAAGAATAAGGTTACCGCCTGCTCAGGTCGCTAAATGGTGTGCAGAGCTTTGGCCGTTACTACATTACTTGAAAACTGCTCAACGATCTTAAGTGATTTCTGCTTATAGGCGGTTCGGGATAAAGTGAGCACTCAAAAAAGCCCTGCTAAAGTTATATTTTCAGCCAATTCATATGTTTCCGCGCGTAACGGTTAACAACGGGAAACATCTAACCTCTCTGGACACGTCACTCGATGCTTGCGCGTCTAAGATAAATTATACAGTCAGTATAAATTGATACAGTTTGTTAAAACTAAGTTTTATTAATTATGTGAGATGTATCATGGCATTTTATCCAATGTTACAGATGAGTGTCAATTTCAATTTATTTGTCAATTAACTTAGACATGTACTATTCTGTGTATAGTTACCACGTGCCAGGAAGAATGTAAGTTTTAATCGTATATGTATTGAATATATAATATATTGTGTATTGGAACTTTAATGACTTTTACAGCTTTTATCTCTATGCAATAAATATTTTGTTTTGTACCACGAATTACAACCTGATCCGATCATATAAGCGAACAAAGCCGAGGTTAGCTTCGTGGAAAGTATTGGCTGGAATTGGTATTGCGACGTTAAAACTAGAGAAGTAGTTTGTTGAAGAACGACTGAGAAAATGTTTATGGAAAATAAGAACGTTCCCGTTCATGGTGCAGAACAGACGTGTAGTCAAGAAGACCCGAGGATTTCTTCCACGAGACGCTGAATGGTTCCTACGCGTCGTCAGAAAGGTCTCATTTTGTTACTACGAAGACTACCAGGAGAAATACGTTTGAAATTATCCACGACGTCAACGCCGAAGAATGATATTTAAGGGAATTACAAATAAGATCCTTTGGTTCAGGCCATTCCATAGTCCACTTCGTGTTCGTTGCTGTCCTGGGTCTCCGAGGTCTTCAGTTAGACGGGTACACCATTCGATGAACGAGGGGAACGATAGCTTCATCCAAGGGCGAAGAGGTCGCGATCGTCTTACAAGAACCAACAGTACGTGGTCGCCATTCAAGGACGAGAAGGATGTGGTCGAATAAGTATTGAGGGATGATCTAGAGGCAACTGTCCCGACCTACTACAAGACATCCTTGATAAGATCCACCCAAACTTCGCCGTCGTGTCAAGTTTAGTTCTTCGCCAAGAGCTGGAACAAAATCTAGTAAATTTCGATAAATTCCCGAAAATTAGTTGATTATGCAGAACAGCATTATAATTATTCTTATGTCTCAACGGGTGAAACTTACTTCAAAATGAACAGAACCTAAGATCGACCCCGAGATTTTTTAACCTGAGATAGCAAAGAATTTAAAGAAGTTTATATGCTGTTCCGGGAACAAACAGGATTTTGGAAACGTCTAGAACTCAGAAAATTACGTAGAACCGGTTTTGTAAGTTAAGTGATGGTCAGGTTCGTACCCGAATATATCACCTTGGTCACGGTAAAACACATAATCTGTAATTCCGTACACTATCATAATTTCTGCTTATTTTATTATCTAGTAACCTGACTTGTCTGTAGAAGTCATTATTTTTCCTATTGTGTAAATTCTGTTTAAATATTTTTTCTTATGACTTCTACAGGCGTTTCGTTTCCATTTGGTCAGTAGCTCTAGCAATAGAAATACTGCGTGGTTTTCCAATTTGTCTCAACCTTTAATAAAGTGAAAGATAAGTTTCACAGAGTAACTTTATGTCACAAAGATACAACAATTTCGATTTCGGTAGCTTTTATTTCAATATTGTCGTATTTAAATAAGAAAATACACGGAATGATATTGCGTAATTCGCTGCCAACTCATTTGCAATAAAGGCTAGTGAAATTTTTCAAAGGTTAAAATGTTAGTGCTCACTTTATCCCGAATAACCTATAGATATCATTCAAAGACAGTTACACGTGCGTATACCCAGTTCAGGTTCAACGCTAATCATTAAAGCATGTGTTCTAGCGGCTGAAAACAGGGAGTATGTGTTTTTGCGGACGTTTTTAAGTAAGTAAATCTTGACACATAATATTTTAAAGAGTATAGACTTATAAAATAGTATGCATAAAATGATAGGGTCCACTGAATGTCTCATAGGAGCGAGTTGTCGGCGAGGAGACAGTACGTCAATTTAGTAACTTGTCTCTAGAGGCTAAGATTAGGCGTGATGCGCATGCTGTGTCGTCCTTACCGCTTCGGCACTTCAAGACCTCAAACGCGCAAAATACTTCCACACAGGCAGCTACCTTAAGTACTCGACATTTGCGTTATTTTGTGCCAAAAAGAAGTATATCATGTGAATAGCGTTCACATTGCGAGAACGTGATAAGCGTAATGTTAAGATTGGCTTGATAAAGTTTATCTTCCATATCTCGAAATATATTTTTTAAATATTTTAGCGTTATGTAATGTCGTGATGAAAATAATAGCCTACTAACTGCGGAAGACGTGAGAAAATTAACATTTATTGTGAAAAATTATATCTGCGTTCACCTAGTGTGTTGTCTCATCACTATCAGGTAGAAGTTGCGTAAAAGGTATCAGTCCGTCATTTCGTCACAGTTTCTTAATAATGAACACTTTCGCGGCAGCTGACTAGATGATAAAACGCCACAAAAACAAAACATCTTCGACTCGGAGGAGAACACTCCAATAATGCAGACTAATGCGGCAGCACTTTAGTTGATTTACGTTTTTGAAAGCATTATTTCTGTGTCTGTGTGTGAGGAGCAGATGTAAGACGATTGCACAGAACAAGATAACCTGCTCTGTTGGTGGCTTCAATTCATCACTGTCCGACGCGGGAAATCGCAGCCTTCATTTTCCTAATGACAGCCTTGGCTCTAGTTTGCTGTAGTTTCAAAAGCCGTAGATAGGCGTGAGCCGGGACTAGCTAGGTCTCGCATAGAAAATTCTACAGGCGCTTCAGCTCACAGCCTAAACGAAGGGATACAATAACGCAACGTGTGCAACAACCCTTGGCAAATAATCATAAGAATATTCTTTCGCCCCTCAGAACACACTTTACTGTAGAATACTTTGAAATTTGTCACTCTGCACAGACATAAAATGTAAAATTTCACTGAAATATCAGAAAATATTATATGATAATAACATTTTACATTATCCTCAATACGCTATAAGTAAAATGAACTTTTTAAATGGAACGTCCTTGAAAATAAATGCCACGAATGACTTGTAGAACTACAAAGATTATTGTTATTTTTGAACGATTCTTGCAATGGGAGCAAGTTACAAACTAAAGAGGTATTTTTGGGCATATGCCATAACAGACAAGATTATTCTTGTAAAAAATACAAAGTATACTTTAGTAAAATTACAATGTATATCACTGAGATTCTAGACTACTTGTATTAAGGAAAATTGTATTTGAAATAATTATTTTATTCTGGTAATGAAAATTAACTTCTTTGTTAAATAATGGGTTAATAAATATATTTACGTGTAATTATTTACAGAAAATTTGCTGCGCCAGAATACATAACCTGCACCCTGGAGCTTGGTGACTGCACACCTTAAAATTATACCTCCCATTTGCTTTTCTTCGCTTATATTCTATCCGGAGTTAAACATTTTTTCTAATTTTGTAAAACATCATTAAAAAGAATAATCCTTCTATTCCAGCAAAATGCATACCAGATAGTGTGATATGTGCATAACTATAGGACAAACCTGTAATTTCGGTAAATTACAACATTTGCCGTAATCTTTTTTAGAAAAGAAATAACCTCGTAACTTGCAAACAAACAAATTTTCAAAGAAAGCCTTCGTACTTTTACAGGGGTATGTAAATTCGAAGAAATTCCTTGCAAATTTGACAAAAAATTTGTTACGAGTATGTACATTGTCCGCCCGCCAGCTCTGAGTCCATGGTGGATAGCAACACGTCCGAGCTACAGACGTCACCGCTGATAGTAACTGCGTCACCATTCTTACGACGTCACTCTTACTTCTGTTAGTACACACACGAAAAGCGCATACATGCGAGGCCCTCATATCACTCTAAGAAAAACTGTACTTGTACAAAAAACCATTTTTAGAAACCCATTTGCCAAGCACTTTCTTTGTAAAACTGGTTTACTTTAACAAAAACGAAGATATGTGTTTTAATTTAACAAGGTAAATTCTTGTATTTGAATTAGTGATCGGAAACTTTTAATTTAAATTGGCTATTTCGTGCTGATTATGCCTATAAGAATAAACTTAATCGAAAAGTAACAGGAAAACAAATTATGTATACATGTAGTTATTTTGAGTATGAGTATAAGAAATTTGTGGACGAACCAAGAACCGAACCTATATTATTCAGATTGTTAGCCGCGCAATTTATCACTAGAGATGATGGTATATCTCGAAAATGTTTTGTGCCAACATGGCCTTGAAAACACTGACACAACGTAGCTGTCTATAGACCAATAACGTGCATCAAATATTAAAATAGCGGTGTTCTTATTGGCTTAGTCAAATAGGGCAGTAGCTTCGCGTACAAGGAAAAGCCAGTAATCTTTTGATAAGCTGGACGTACGTTGAAGCCTAGCAAATAGTCAAGTTTTCCCGCAATAAACCATCATCTCTATTTATCACCAAATCCATCCGTTCGTATTTTTTTAGCACTTCGTGGGGAGAAGCATAATTTAGCAATATTGGAAGCAAATTATTTTGAGGATTGAGGAAGTTATCGCCCCGTTGTGATGTCTCCAGATACGTAAAACGGAACGAGCTGTGATACACTAAAAAAATTCTTCAGTTCCAGTATGCAACTGTTTAAGTCATCATTTCCAACAGCGCAATATAATAATTACACGTGGCTTTCAAAATATCTGTGGAAAAATACTTGTAGGCATATTAGTCTGTTATGTGTACGGACTGGAAAATTTCGCGAATTCAATGACCTGCAGGCTAGATTCCACTGTAGTATGCATACTCAAGCCCCGTCTTCGTTCATTGTCAGATGTTCCACTGAGTAGCAACTAGTGGACAAATAGTCGGGGGTTGGGTATGCATAGGATAGTGTATTCTAGCCTGCAAGTCATTGAATTCGCACAATTTTCCAATCCCTAGTTATGTAAGCATAACCACTACTTTCTCCGTCTACACTTTCCTCAGTTCTGAAGTAAACAAACATCGTACTATAGCACAACGCATACTGATAATTGGCTCAGTTTGTTTTACTACAACCGACGGACTGCTTCCAATTGACAAAATTCTGTACAGTAAGTATAATGAAAAACAACAACGCACGATTGATAAAACAGTATTGCGTGAAAATTAAGTATATGCCGTCAACACACAAATATAAAAATTGTATAAATAGGTTTAAAATGTTGATGTACTATAAGATAAGAGTTTATTTCAGTACTCACTTGTAATTATCATGCTTTGACCAGACATTCTGGTACAGACGTACCGATAATGGTACTCAGTCCAGGAAACTGGTCAATAAAATGACTGCGTAATAAAATTTATTTTTATATAATCTTAAACTATAATGACAACTTCATTTGGAAAATAACATATCGTCGATCACCAACCAAGCATGTCAATAACTCACAGAACGGATTCTTTTCCATACAGACTTACGAAATCCAACTACATTTTCTTGCAGTAAAAGTTTGAAAATCTAACAACTGTGCATTACCTAACATCTGAAGTGTACTGAACATGTAAATATCAGCAACGCGGGAATGTCGGAACGAAACAGACCAAGGAATTTTGGTCAGTCGGGACGAAGTGAAATTGAATATGGATACGCGAGAAAGTCATTCTGAGTAAGCCTTACGTAGATACGTCGTAACCGTCATTATTAAAAACCAAACGAGGTTATGGAATTCGTAATTACAGTATTAACACTATTTTCAATATGCATTCTTCATACATTCACGATATTCACATAACTTTTTTTTAAACAAAATCGTATTATAAGATATATAAATTCTAAATGAATCAGTCCTTTCCATAAGGGCCTAAGTCCACTTTTTGGCAAAATGGGTTTATAGTAGTAACAAGCTTTACAGAGGTAGACACATCTGTGTACAACAAAATGGTCACAATCCTCGTAATATTAATGTGGAAATCTAAGACCGTAAAATGTATTTCCTTTACTAAAGGGCTTCAGTTCTGGACTGAAACCCTTAAAAAAAAAAACAAATCGATGAACGTAACTTACCTTCCAACGTAGATCGATACAATCGAAATATATCTAAACATTTGTTATGTTGGTAAACACTGCTCTGTTGGAAAATTGTTGAAAACTTTCCTTGTTTACATATGTCATTACCGGGAGTATTAAGAGCGAAAACAATGGATGGAGATAATCCTTCAAGGAAGAGGAAAATAAATGACGTAAATTACATGAACAACAGAATTAAAGTTAGCACGAATAAACGGCGAGTCATGTTAACCATCTAGGAAAGCAAATTGAAGCAAAAACAATTGGCGAAGCTTGCAGGTATGTATAACGTGTATATGCACATAACCTACGTTTAAATATTAAAACTGTGCAGACTAAAAATCTAGTAAACTGTACAAAACCTTCAATGTTGCGTTAGAAATTGTTGTCAAAGTAAACAGCCTTCTTTGCAACAAAATGCAAAGATAGTTTGTAGTCAACAGTAAGCGCTTAAGAACAATGTTCTGTAATAAATATTGTCACGAATATACTAGAAAGTCACAATATTGTTTGTTGTAAGGAAACTGTTCACATGCATCCAAGTACAAACAATTTATAGTTCAAGCTTTATTGCACCGATGTGTGTATCATTGCAGATGCAGACGTAAGTGTTTTGAAAGAATGCCGGAAAATGGCTGTTTAGATATTTTCGCAAGGTTTCATAACTTGAACACAAAGGATGAGCAGGATATTTCCATACAAGGGCTGATTGAAGTACACACTATTCACCACCGCTGACCAAGAAAAGAAGGACCTACAATGTCGAACAGTGCTGCATTTAAGTACAACGTTTTCTTTCATAATGAACGGCAGGTAGTAAGCTTGAAAGCATTTTTATCAATACTTTATGTGTCAGCCAAACGTGTCAAACGAATCAGGTAATTAAGTGTTGCAGGTAAGAGTCCACAGGATATCAGAGGTAAGAATCCTTGCCCTAAGCGATTGCCAGATGAAGTACGAGATTTAGTTTGTCAGCATGTACAGTAATTTCCAACGAAACACAGTTATTATGCTGGCCGACCTTTGAAGTACTTAGATGCGCAGTTAAATGTCAAGATAATGTATGATTTATTCAAACAGAAGCATCCTAATGTAAAGGTTAGCTACCAATTTTACTATCAGTATTTCACCGAAAATTTCAAACTATCGTTTGGTCGACCCCACGTAGATTCTTGTTGTCTGTGCGAGAAACTAAAGCTTAAAATGAAGAGTCCCCACCTAAATGATGCCAGTAAACGGTGTGCAGCTGCAGAACTTAGTGTTCACTTAACACGAAGCAGAAAGTTTTATTCTTGCCTTAATGACGAAATTGCAGAAGACAATAAACATCCCATATACATTAGCAATTGCAGTGGATTATTTGTAAAATATCCAATTACCTGTTACTCCAGTTCAGGTATTGTTTTACTTAAGGCAATTAACAGTTAATACTTCCTGCATTCACAATATAAAACAAAATACAGCTCCCCTATATCTGTATGATGTAGGCATTGGCAAGAAGACCTTAATGAGGTGTGCACATTTTTGTTTGACTTTTTGAAAGATGTACCCAATAACATTGATGAACTCCACATATATTCAGACAACTGTGGTCATCAGAACAAAAATCATTCACTCATTAGATTCTTTTTAGCTTTCACTGATACAGGACGTTTAAAAAAAAGAACATTTTTATCCGATGCGAAGCCATTCCTACCTACCCTGTGACAGGGACTTCAGTATCATCAAAAGGGCGTTGAAGAAAAACGATCTACAACATTCATCATGTAACAACACTCATTTTATCTAGTAGTAAATCGCACAAGTTCACTGTTAAGGAAATCCATGATTCATCTGACATCACAGATTATAAAACATGGTGGTTAGACAACTACTAAAAAACTTGTCTGTGTGAAGAAACTGCTGGACGAACAGTGCCTCGAGATCGCAAGGTTCAATTCAATATACAATCATTTCATAAATTCATTTTCGCATCTGAAGTGAGAGGTTGTGTAGTAGCTCAGCCTTTCATAAACAGTCTTGTCCCACACACTTTCAAGCTCTCCCGTTCACGTATCCAGTACTTCTATTGGCACCTGCTTATCCTCTAGGCAAGGTTCCCATCAATGTGAAGAAACTCAGGGATATAAGAAAACTCATGCCGTATGTTCCAGCACACGAACACGCTTTTTATGAAGATATTCTGGCATGGCCCATTGTGCAGCTTGAAGATTCATTTCTGCAGTGAATGTTTTAATGGTAATGTTGTAGTGTATTTGCCTGATATATGTTTGTATTTAAATAATGTATTTCAATACTAAATTGCCCTTAAATATATTTTCAGACAAACATGTAGCTTACTTTCTTCCAAAAGGGTAAAAGTACTGATTTTTAACAAATTATAACGAAACCATCAATTATGTCTCATGGTCATTCTGTATGTGTAATGATACAATTTGACCACATATATGTGGTTATAATACTAACAATGTCGTTTAATGGATTTACGTAAGACTGGATAGTTATTTTTTCATATTTTCTCATGTTTTGAGTTTTTGGACTTAAGCCTTTTTGAAATGGACCAATTGAAATATTTTATAAATTATATTGATATTATTAATGTTCCAGGTATATTAGATGTAATTATTGTACTGAAAATGCAGTCGATGTATCAGAATCTTTCATACAGTAAAGAACAACCAAACGTAGACCTACATGTGCTTACTAACGTTTGATTGTAACAGATAAAAACCTTTACTGCTGAAGTTTTTATTAAACTGAAACACTATCAGAAGATAATACGGACATTCGCTTGACCAGTCACCAATTTAATACAAGTCTCACTGATGTAGCGCGCTGGTTTGTAGTTTGAACATGCCTTGCCGTGTACACTAGCATCATATTCCGTTGTTTATATACTTACACCAACTCTCACTTCTCAGTGAAAGAACTTTAGTGACTACTTCAACACCACCAAAAATTATCTAAATGCAATACCCGTGTTCGCACGAACGTCATATTTGTGTCATAAACCAATTTTATCTTTGTACAATTATATCATCAATAAATTACAATTTTCGACAAGCAGTTGGTGTAGTCATGTTATTCTGGCACAAGTACACACTTCAATGTCATGCCAACACATGCTAAAGTAATCATGATATCACTGTACGGAAAATAACCTACGTCGTCACCGACTCTAAACCTGACACAGCTCATTCTTCTTCGGTTGCCAGAGTGATGTACAACACAGAAATATATTCTTTATTCAGTGTTCATTCAGTTCATCACTAGGTCCCCCTCCTATTGCGAAAATATTTTGGCACCACTTTATGCCTTCTGTGCACATCTGCAGCTCTTATTTGTGGTTATTGGCTGCGTGTCTTTGCGTAGAAGCATTGCTCTTTTGACTGTACCAATCAGAACAAAGTTACTGTGACACCACTCGTCTGTGATTAGCGGGTAGTCCCCCAAGACGCTGAGAGTCAAAAACATCCAATCATTGACCATGAAGCAAAGATGCAGGTGTGCAATTAAGGCATGGAATCTAACTGGTGCAAACTTTTTTTTTCGTAAAAATCAGGGCTCTATAGACTGTAAAAAATGGCTATACTTTAAAAATAAATGTTTTGTGAGCACAATTTCCAAATAAATTCCTTGTAAAACTACAAAGGTTGTATTTGTAAAAAATACAAAGTACACGTTTTTAAAATTACAAATGATAGCCTTGTGGTTGTACTTGCAACAAGGAAATGGTTAAATTTTAAGTACTCGTTTTAATTTAATAATGACAATTAAATTATATATTAAATAACTTTTAAATATATAAATGATAGATGAAATTATTTTAAGGATAAAAAAATATTTTCAAGAACGAACTCGGTAAATAAATACAAAGAATTCCTTTGTGGAATTACAAACTTTTCCTTTGTAACTTTATAAGTGAGTGATTTTACAAATAAAATCTTTGAACTTTTACAAGGATTTGCAAAAAAACAAAAAAAAAAAAAATTAAAAAAATTTTTTTAGTGTGTATGCCTACTACTACAGCATCACTATCATCATGCTCAATATTGATGGATTCTTGATGATTACGCATTTTACTGTATTTGGCAACAGGCCGTTAGTTTAAGTTTCACAAACTGATTCTTCAGCGAGTTGTGTTACATGTACAGGAATAGTAAAAAAAACCTGTTTGACAATATGTATTATACTCAAACAGATATACATTAGTACGGGAGTAATCATAACAATTATTTATACCTCAGTTTTACGTGCTTAAATTTCGTAAAATAAACATTGCATAAGGTGTCATGGACACACCTTCTAATAATCCATTCGAGTTCCTTACTCAAGAGCACAATTTAATTTGGAAAAAGGAGCAAACATGGAAAATGTTGGCATGTTGTGAATGTAGTATCAATGCACTCGTTGAAACATGCAAGTGGTTCGAACTAGCTTTCTTGCAGAACTAAGCTCTAAAAACCAGGTACAAGACTTCTCAAATGTCGGCACATTGAACCGACTTATGAGCAGATTGGCAGATACTGGACTCGGATAAAAATGGCAGCCTGGTTTATCTCCGACACAGTGAAAGTCAAAGGGAATATGGTAAAAAGATTTCAGCCAGGTGTGCTTAAATATACGAAAAAAAAGTTCAGGTTGAATAGAACACAATTTTCGAGGGGAAGGAAAATTTACGACGATGTAGAGGTTGGTCCTGAACTACAGGTACAAACGCAAGGAGGTGATTCCTTATGGAAAATAAAGTAGGACACATATAGGACACTTTGTACCTAAGTGTAATATTGTGGGAGTAATGAGCCGCAGAATATCGAATTTGAAAACCGTATTTATTTTAAATATCGAAAACAGAATTATGTAAAACGACAATACTCTGAACATTGATTTGTGTTATAATAGTCTTCAAACCCACATCAAATGCTGGTTGACACCTTCAGCCAATACTAAAAGAACAGGGGTGACCACCCTCTAAGTGGACTAAAAGTTTGTGCCATCGGGATAGTGGAACATTTGAAGATGACACGTGTTTCTTTTCAATAGTTCACATAAACATGTTGCGTGAAGGTGACTTGTATTATACATTTGTAATTACATCTTTGAAAAGCAGTACAAAATAACCTACATGTTACACACACATTGGTAGGACCGTACCACCCCCTCGTTTTTCTCGAAGTTGTACACCACAATAGTGGCTGTACAAATACTTACGATCAATGTAATCATTCACAATACCTTTCTTATTGCATGTTAGATTTTATTTTTGTTCTGTAAAATGTCGCTTTGTAAGGGTGGATATCTCCCTTACAAGTTACTGTACGATATTTTTCGTGTGTAATGTTTTCTAACCCATTTTGGATAGAGCAATTGAGCACTTCCAAACACAATG
The DNA here is from genome assembly GCA_003012365.1 of Medauroidea extradentata. NCBI lineage: Eukaryota > Metazoa > Arthropoda > Insecta > Phasmatodea > Phasmatidae > Medauroidea > Medauroidea extradentata. The sequence continues at coordinate 151,399 of PNEQ01108758.1, forward strand.
TAGGCAGTATTGCCTATGCTCTCCTGGTACTCTATCGCTTCAGCCAAAGCTTCGCGTGCATTTTTCACGAAAACTATGAGCCCTAGACAGTTGCAATAAGAGGACTATTTTTATTACAAAGCTCGCATTACTCAATAAAACATCGTCAAATGTTCCACTATCCCGATGGCACAAACGTTTAGTCTACTTAGATGGTGGCCACCCCTGTTCTTTTAGTAATGGCTGAAGGTATCAACCAGCATTTGATGTGGGTTTGAAGACTATTTTAACACAAATCAATGTTCAGAGTATTGTCGTTTTACATAATTCTGTTTCCGATATTTAAAATAAATACGGTTTTCAAATTCGATATTCTGCGGCTCATTACTCCCACAATATTACACTTAGGTACAAAGTGTCCTACATATGTCCTACTTTATTTTCCATAAGGAATCACCTCCCTGCGTTTGTACGTGTAGTTCAGGACCATCCTGTATGTTTACCACCGCAGACAAAGAGGAAAATGTTGATGAATGCCGACAGTACGTTACCATGCATTAGTTTAGTCCGCCATGTGTGCTTGAATTGGCATTATTGCTGCTAGAAGCAGCGTCGTACGAGCAGTCAACACAACAACGTCTATAAAAAAACTATGCACCAATGCCCAGCTACACAGAAGCAAAAACATTAGGTTAAAAATTGCAAAGGGCAATACTAGTACAATACTTAATGGGAAATGGAAGAATAACAAGATAAAATATTGTGAAGTTTCTTTTATGATACCCATATGTAGATTTGAAAAATGAGAGAAGAAAAAACTTAATCTAGCACTGACGGATCTCCACCCTACAATAAATACTCCGCAAGCGGTAAAGTAATGATGTGATCTTTGAACGATTCTTACAATGGGTTCGTATTATGAACATAAACGTTTTTTGGACATATGCCTGCAAGAACGTATGTCCAAGATAATGTAATGAGTTTTGACGAAACTAGAAAGAAGTAGCTACGATTTCTTTGTTCTACAGTTGCAATGGAAATGAAGCTGGTTGGCTGATGAGTTCAAAGCAAAAGTGACATCGACTCCAAAAGATACCTCCGATTTCCGTTCAACTTCTTAGTTCTACCATAAAGGAGCACCATGAATATGTTCAATTTCTTCAAGAAAATCAACCTAACATACAAAAATTACTTGCATATATATTTTGTAGTTATTATTTAATTACAATTCTTTTAAGGCTCTGAAACTAGCTACAGCAATGTTTAAATATGCATTTGAGCTGGTAAAATGTTATCACCAATCAAATACTTTCAACCGAGCGACATGAAGCAATGGACCTAGCGAGGCGAAGCAGTGGTAAATCACTCACCTCGCATTCGGGAAGATTCGGGTTTGATTCCTGTTACGGCCATCCTGATTTCGGTTTTCCAGGGTTTTCCGAAATCACTCCAGGTGATTGCTGGGATGGTTACTTAAACCCTGGCCGACTCCTACCCCACTTCTCTCATGAAATTCTACCAAAGCCTTGTGCTGTTCGAGGGCATGTAAATAGGGAAACTAACAAAATAAAACTAAAGTAATGGTTTTAAATTAATTCAAGCATAAAAACAACTCATCCGTAGACAAATATTTTGTTAACTGTATGCCATATTCATATTGTGAATTCACTGACGATCACAGTGTAAAAATACTGTAGAAATAACCTAATATAGTCACACTAGTCTTTTACTTTTTTCAATAACTGCAAAGTAATAAAACTGAATCCTTGCTATTTTTTTAATTGGACCTATCTCAATTTAATGAGTTGCTGAATTAGATTGAGCAGCTTAGTGGCTTACCAATACAAAGTATTTAAGTCGTAAATTTTGCTACTGGTGCGCTGTATTTCCAGCATTTTTGGCTAAGTAAAGTGACAAAATAAGCTTTTCGGCTAGTCAAAGAACTAAATATTGAAACTTGTTTCTACAACATAATTTAGAACAGAATACATATTTACACGTCAGACAACAAAGAAGCAGCAGTGTACCGATAAATAAATCTTACCAGGAGTGGTGTGGGGAGTTATGCGTTTATGACAAATACATGCAGATTATCTTAAGACAAACACACTAATTATCACTGTTGAGTCGACAGGAAAATATCTCTGATAACGAGGCAGACTTGCCATATGTCTGTCGTTTAACCAAATGCTACGAGTGTTACCACTAAGGCGATCAGAAGCCCTGAAAACAATTTCCTTAGGACGTTTTTCGATGCACTTGCTGTGTGTGCAATGACACCATCTTGTTGGAACCACGCAATGAGTTTCCTTACTTCGTTGATAAGCTTTTGACAAGTATGTGAATATAATGGTCAGCATTGCTTGTAATGGCGAAGTCTGGCTGTGTTTCAATAGAAGCGATGCATAACAATTACTAGAGAGGTGCAAATTCATTAATATTAGGCTCCAGGCTAGAAATCACCTAAAAAAAACTCCGAGGCATTATTGGCTCCCGGGCCTTCGTAACTTTTTGTGCACGCAATACTTGATATTGGTAGGGCCCGGTAGTTTTCGCGAAAAGATTTTTACCCCACTTTGTTTCAGTGTCTTACGTGCACACCTGCAGTTCAACTTCATGGCTATTGACAGAGTGATTTTATGCAGAGTTGTTATTCATTTGACTGTGCCAATCAGTACACGGATAACTGTCACACATCACGTCTGTGATTTGCGGGTTTAACCTCCAGACGCCGGGTGTTACGGCATCCAATCACTGACCACATAGCAGAGATGCAGGTGCGCACGTAAGGCACTGAAACAAAGTGCTGCAAAATTCTTTTCGCGAAAATTACCGGGCTCTAGATATTGGGCATTATAAATAATAAATAACGTGAAATTTGCAGGTACATAACATTGACAGTACACAATTTGGAGTTGTCTGTGGATCTATTAGACTTGTTGAAATTGATAAACCTGTCAGCAGCGTGCAAGAGACAAGAAACAAATTCTCAAGTAACACGATATAAATCATGTTCATTGGCTGAGGCTTTGCATACACAGTCGGAACTAATACCGCTTCCCATGAAATGAAATAATGCTTCGCCACTGACTGCTCGTTTAGACACTGATGGGAATATACATCAATGCTTCTAGTGTAGCTTCGTTATTAACGTCACAAAAGGAGAACTATTTTTGTCTCTCTGTATATGAACATTTTATACGCAGATGGTCTTAGGATTAAAATACTTTCTTCATACAATGTACTTTACTTCCTAGGTTCACCTCCAAGTGGGCCACTTGACGAAAGCCGATAAACGTTTATACATAACACGTTTAAAATTTGTCAATTTGTACTACACTTGATATTGATATAGCACAGAAACAGCCCACAGTGAAAGATTGACGTAAAGGAGGAAACGATATAAAACTGCAAAAATATTTTCTCGCGGATATGTACACAACACAATTTACAATTTTAGAAATTTCTTTATAAAATCTTTTGAGGTCTAGTTCAACACAGCATACATATCACAGAACATAAAACTCAATTTTGTTAAAGACATTATTATATAGGCCTTGCATCTACAGAGCTTTAATAATAATAATAATAATAATAATAATAATAATAGCACACAGAAATAAAGAAAAAAATAGTTTGTCAAAACAGTCACTATTAAAGTAATTTCAAAGAATCGTACAAAAAACTGAACAAAAATTTGTTCTCTACTGCAAATAGCCCTTAGACATTGACAAATACCTACAATATTCGACATGTTTTGACACAGTATGTGAAAACATGTTTAACACACACATTTACAAACAATGATCTTTACTTCTTTCTTAAGTGCACCGCCTACCACGCGCTTAAAATATGTTGCAGTGTGTTCGTAAAATACGTGTTTTCCAAACTATTTCACGTGTGCTCATTGTGACAATATACGGAAAGACAATTCACTTCAAACGATGATGAAAGATAGTTACAAAACATTGCGTCAATTATAAAAATCATTCCAGATCGCCTCAAAGTAGCTACAAACAGATTTTTCAACCTGTCAGGCCTATATCTGCAAAAAAAACTACTCACGGGATTCGTGTGAAACTATATAGAAACATGCAATGTACGTAGCATAGAACTTTTCACCGATAAAAATATAGGATCACCACTGAAAGTGTCAGGCGGTCGCGTGATCTACGGCACCACTGCAAGCCGTTTCAGTGTTTTGCGGTAGAGGCCAGATGAGCCGGTCAACATCGCCCTTGGCATCGTGCCTCACTCACACAAACACGTGGTCAGTAGAAGAGCGCATTTAAACAAACAGCTTAGCCACTTCGATGCTACTTCATCTGTTGACATGCACATAAATTGTATAGTTCATTCTCGGTAAAGTGGTGAGCACTCGGAGTACCTATAATTTTGTCACTGTACACTTAGTAAGACATTACAACATAATATTACTTACCTAATTCTCCACCAACTTTACTGGGAGCAAATAACTGAGGGCTTGTGTGTGAAATGTTACACAAAGATTGAATTTACAAGTTCTTATTTTGCCACTACTGAACCATATACGGTAACATGTGCAACAAATGGGGTTTATTTATAGTTTTTAATATAGGTTTTGTTAACGAGGTTATTGATAAATAAAAAATATATCAGTGATAAGAGAATTCGTGCATTTACTACGAAACATAATATATCTATTGGAGGAGACGAAATTACATACTTTAAATATTGGATGGGGCGCCCCCCCCCCCTTCCCCTCGCAGTTGTGGCGCCTATGAGTGGCCATGGACGTTAAGTTAGAAATGGTGATTTTTGATCCTAGAGTATTAAACACGTAGGTTCCTGTCGGTTTTTTATAATTCATATCATGTGTAGCCAAATATGAGTTATTTATTGTTCAAGCTATTTGTCAATGTTGTGAGTAACTCTCAGAAAGTTTAGTTCATATCTGCTCACAGATGTAATGCTTTCCATGATGACAAATATATACAAAGTTATCTAAGACGTTACGTGCTCAAATTTTTTAAATTAATTTTAAGCACTGGTATTATGGATTATTTTTAAAACTATTGTGGGTAGGCGACGTAGCGTGAACAAAATTACTATGTTTATTTTCAGAAAAAAATTTTTATTACTTTGTTCTGGAAAGTGATTCTTTATTTTTTTTTCTCAAAGCATAGATGAACATGAAGTTAAGCTCAGCTGATTAGTAAAGCCACGTATTTGTAGCGTGACTTTGCCTAGTCATGTCTTTCATTTGACTGCAGCAATGAGAACAAGGCTGTTGTGCATCCATACGGCTGCGATTAGCCAGTATAGTCACAAGACAAGTAAAAAGTTTTAAAAAATCCAGTAACAATCGATTTAGTAGTTCTTGAAATGTTACAAAACATATTTATTCTTTCATACCTTGCCATCTATCACGATGGTAAAATTACAAATATTAACGCAGTCAAATTAAAAGTGTACATGCATGATGAAACATAAAAATTTCAATTGTGGTTTAAATTGGTCAAAAAGTTTTATAAACATAATAGAGCAACACAGTTTTTAAGATCAATGACGTTCTTAAAATAGTCACTAGACTAGCTACTGTATATAAACAGTGTTTTAAATTTCAGCAAAAGGGTTCCCTTAGATATTTCATGTAAACTTCAAATGTTCAAATCGCCAGCTATCGTTTTGAAAATATATGCACAGCAAGAAAAAAGAACATAAAAATCAAGTGATCTTCAATTATTGTGAGGATTATATGTTGGTTGTTCATAGCTCTTTGATGCCTTAGTATTTATTGTTATTTTATGTTAGTATTGACTTTGACTCAATGACACTAAATAACTGTAAACTATAGAGTCAAATGTAAATGAACAGTGCAAGAAAATATGACAACGTTATAAGTACGACATTAATAAACACATATTATTATTATTTGGTAATATCACTAATGTGCACAGAGTTGAATGAATTTGTGAAATACGGCTCCTCAGATATCTTGTGTGGTCGAAAATGTTCAAATAGGCAACATTATGAAAAAATTACATACTAACCAAAACATCTTTCTAAGTAGATACTGTAAGTGGAACATTTAGACGAAATTCGGGAAAATAATTACTGAAATACGATGTGTTATTTAATATTTTCAAAGGCTGTCATTTAAAAAATAGAAATATTACACGAACAAAATATATAAAAGACAAGTGACCTATTTATGTATTAGGTTATATGATATTTAAAAAAATTCTAAGTTATTTCATGTTATCAATAAATACTCAAATAGCTGACATTTTTTAAACCTAAACAAAAAAACAGAATATTTAAAAGTTACTTGACCACAATAACTATGTGCTGTGTGTGTATCGAGTTCACTAAATTTGAAATTAAACTATTGCCAAGCCAACTTATAATAACTATTTGCGTAGCCAGTTTAGTGAAATTCTTACACATAGATTCTGTCATGTTTTCAAAAACTTTTAAAAGACCGTAATTCTGAAAATATGAATATGGAATGTGCAGAATACATAAAAGTCTAGTTAGTTTATCAAGTACCTATATGTGTATCAATTTTGATGAAATTCGGACGAGTTAAAAATTTTAGGGCCACACACAAACAGGTGTGAAAGAAGGTGATTTCATAAGCCTAATTTTTTCCTTCGGGAAGTCGGCTGAATATATGCCGTGTACTTATGACAATTACTGTAATAGAGATAATTTTAAGCATTGCGGGACATATGATACTGTGCGAATAATTTTTTTTAAGGTTTAATTGGATTGTTATCCAAGGAATCCGTTATTTAATTTCGTAAGTTCTGAATAATCACTAAATTCACTTCTTACACATGAAACATTATTTTATTGCGAAATTAACATGATGCCTCATTATATGTGGTTGTGGGAATTTAATAATAACATAAAGCATTTTACTCGTTATGAATAGGCATATTCCGCCACGTCACTTTAAAAAGGTGCAAAAGATTTGTCTTTAATTATGTGCATCCTACCGAATCTTATTACATGCGCTACTTCTTTGATACTGAGTTCAAAGAAAAAATTGCCTTTGAGCGCGTAAGTTTTAAAGCCGCACTCCGAAGAGAACATCGACCAGAATGGCGACGCAGTGGCTAGTTTAAAAAAAATGTCCTGCATTCTTCTCGTAGTTTCGCAATACCGAGCAGAAAGTGTGTATCGGGTAAGAACGTGGGAGCATTCACAAAATATTGTATCTGATTACGTACCACGAAGTTACTTCCGTGCAAAAAAAAAAAACAATTGGTTGTTTGCATGCATTTTATTAAGTAAGTCGCAGGCATGAAAAAATTTCGAAACAAAATGTCTCCCGCCTTGACTTTCGAGTTCCTCAACGCGAGTTTCAGAAATTCTAGGAAAATAAACTTCGCTCGGCAAACGATGTTTCCGTTCTTTCAGACGGGAAAATTCGAGTTTTTTTCCCCGCGGGAGAAAAAAAATCCTGAGCATGCGTTTTTCATCGGAAGCTGCCACCCCCTCGCCTCTCCATCCCTGGCCGACCTAGCCACCTATTGATTTTTGCCATCTTTTTTTGTCCGTACTTTTTTTACGTCGCCCCTCCGCTCACCACCCCCTAGTTGTGTGTCCGCCAAGCTTGGTGTCCCTCGTCTGGGGCTGTAGTGACTGCCTGCTGCCAGGCCCATGGTAGCGACACTCACACGCCCCCCTCCCCCCAACCGTCATCATGTGTCCTGCCCCCCTCCTTCCCTCGGCCGCATTCCGCCAGCCTTGTCGGCCTAGCCCGTCCTCGACTACACAGTCAAAAATTATTCCACTTTTACAACACATCTCTTTGGAAACTTATTCCGAAAATATCATTAGACTGCTCAAGGCATTGTTAAGTTTAACTTTCTTCGCCAGTAAGTGACGCATTTTGAAGAACGACCTGACCAGAAACATAATTAAATTATAATATTTATTGTGTCCTACAGAATTAAATGTCGAGTATGTTACAATCTATAAATTTGCATAGATACTCACGGCGCTATCTTTATATTAAACAAGTGACAGGAAAATACAAATTATCTGAAACAAAAAAGAAACTTATCTTAGTTTTCAAAAGTGATCACTTTATCCCGAATCTGCTGTATAAACCATTCTATACACTTATACAGTATACATGGTTCGCGCATTCACAATGTATTACTTAGTTGTATATTTCACAACAATTAACTTAAGTGACACAAAACATTTTGATAACCAGTTTCCAAGCAAACCGTTAGTAAAAGTACAAAATATTTTGTATAACGTAACAGGCCGTCGAATGTTATTTTGTTTTATATCGTAACTAGGCTCATAAACAGTTATTTCACTTGTTCAAACAGGTATTTGGAAAATTTACACCACGTTATAATGACTTGCGACATGCCAGTGGTGATAAATGTTTCGATTTAAATTTGGGAACTTCTATTTTTCTAATAAAAATTCAATTTTTTTAACACTATGGTGCCACCACCACCTCGCTGTAGGCTGTTCATGGGAAAATTAGCACGTCCGAAGATCGTCTTATTATTATTAATAATAAAAAAATTTATGAGGTTTAAATAGTTCAATTTTCAGCACAGTTACAGTGGGTTTATTACATACACGGCTATTTACACATTCAGAAGTGTCAGACACACACGTTGACTGAAAGGAAAGACACTAAAGCTATAAAAGTTCTCACTTTATTGTGAGTAGCCTATATAATCGCTACTTTTATGCTACTACTGGCGAGAACTGAAGTCACTGATGGACTGTGACAGCTGTAACGGAACCATATCAGTAATGTGTAGATGTTTCATTATTGCTGCTGATTTGAGAGTTTCGGAACGATTGACAGCATATGTATAAAATAAAACTCTTAAGTTGATACGAATTTGACTAGCAAATATAGTTTAGTAACCTATGTAAAAGTTAATTTCCTTGTAAGAATAATTTTATTTTACAAGAATATTTTTATTTTACAGAATCATGCAATAATACGCCCTCGAAATAAAAACATTTCTTTTTAATGTCATTTATTTTCACTAGTTCCTTTGGGGAAAATATTCACATGGAATATTTAATATAGAGAGTAAATATGTTTGTTTGAAGGTCCAGAAAGGTTTTTGGAGGACAGATGTTCTAATTCCCACGAAAATGACTGTTTATTTACTGATATATTAGTAGTCGTAGATTCGCACGAGGAGGTACTTGAAAATCATCCTGAGCAACAATCAATGGTGTTTAGCAGTAACGGAACGGTAGCTGAAATCACTAAAACAACTAGCCACCGAATCAGCAGGCAAATCGTGTATGTTCAATATATGATATTCCCTAAATTCTGCAAAATGTCGGTACTGATATTTGAGATATTTACGAAATACACTGATGGCCAGTTTCACCAGCTTGTACTCAACTAGATCTCTGCAAGGCAGCACGTAATTGTTATAAACGATACCTAATTAATATACTACACATAGGATTTCGCTGATATTGTGTTAACTTATGCACTATTTATATGGACTAAATATTCCCCTTTTGTATGATGTCTATATAAAACCAAACTTCTACAATAACGAGGGGAAAATGTGGAATTATGAAAACTAACATTTCCAAATTGAAGCAATTTCGACCTAGCTGTAAGCCAACACATGTTTTATTATTTAATTTTTGGCTTCTCCCGTAGAATTGAAAATAATTATGTAATTCAAAAGGCCATTATTCACGAGAGCAGTTTGAAGAAGACGATTCTCTAGTGTCCAAAAATGTGTTTTTTTACACAGCATGGCATTTGTGTTGTATGCCACTAGGTAGTTCTTAAAACAAAAAGTGGGCATAGTGTATAATGCCTTAACGGTACAGATATATACTATAATAACCTTTTCAGTAATTGCAACCATTCGCTTAGCATTAGAAATAATTTATATCCAACTATAGTACATTAGTTGTTTCGATATTATTCCCATATTTTAAAAGATGCACTAAATCTTTTAACTCATTGATTCAGGTCAAGTTACTTTCTTTCCCGGTTGTCTAACCCAATGTTATGACATAAATAACCCACTATGAATAGAGAGGAAGCTGATGTTTATAAGGCATATATGCCTGAGAGGCAAATCTGTCGTTGTTGGCATGCTTGATGAATAAATATGGTTGGATTAAATTGGCGGTGACTGTGGCGGAACGAAAACGAACGAATGCAAAAGTATTATATGAAAAACCTGATCCTGTGATATCGCACTTGCCAGTTTATCGGAACCATATTCACTAACGTTGATGCGTTGGGAAATATTCATAAATCCGTGAGCCAGTTCGTCATACAGCATCATTACAACAATATAAAATTGAGTTGAGTTTCGTTTTCAACAGTATAAACGTTCGCGAAAAGAAGGAAGGTACAAAGGTATAAATCATACGTTCTAATATTAACAACTGGCATTTACTCTGTATAAATTGTATTTATCATTTTACGCCACTTTCAGTTTTGTATTGCTCTCCTAATCGTTTGATTGAAATTTAGCATTCAAAGATTTCAGTTATAATTGTAGCTAAAAAGTCTTTTCGGAAGACACTATTGTATGATATTCACACATTTAGTTAACACTATAGGTTAAAAAATTGTTTTTATAACATAACAATTCATCTGTTCTTCCAAGCATTTCCCTATTTTAATTCTCGGTACTTTATATATCTTAATATATAAGTACGCAAAATAAACAAATTCGTCACGAATAACCCAGTATACATTTGTATTAAAAATATTATATCAGTTTGAGAAAGTTTGAATTCGTTTGATTGTACTGCACACCGTGCACGTTTAATTAGTTGACGCCCATAAGGTGGGGCATCAAGCGCAATACAGGATTATTATATTTTTCGGTATTTATTTATTTTTTTTTAATTTTGAGATTATAAGTGTAAAATTTGGGATTACAGCGGGAATTGCATTTACGTTGCGCTACAGCAAACTAAAAATATAAAAATACAGTTTACTAATACAACCTTAACAAACACTAAAAGTGCAAATACTAAGCTTTTATTGTAGCCCAAGGTAAATAGAATTTACTCTGTAATCGCGAATTTCACACTTGCTTCCTCAGAATTAAAAAAAATTAATAATTAAATTATCTAATATGGCGACTGCTTGCCGCACCTGAAGCAGAATCGTCGAAACATGAAGAAACGTCATATTTGCGGGTTGCGTGCCTGCATCTTGAAGAGTTCGCCGTTACTTGGAGGAAGACGAGGTAATGTGGCAATTACGTCGCGTGAATGACATAACTTGGTCGTAAATATCGTGGTAGCTTCTCGTGTCGACGTGTGTGCATGTTAGGCGTAGGTAGTGAATCATGTATGACCTCTCGTGACTTCCTCGCACAATCGGTACGACAGTGCAAGACGGCGTCTCGTGTTACTGCCCGAGAACAGCTCCGTTGTCTTCATGATTGATAGAGACCCTGACATTACGCGGGACCGTTCAGCACAATCCGATGTACACTCTGTCTTCAGCTATTTGTAGGACAGGATTTTGTGGTGAAATTACTTTTGCACCATTCAATTTCAATGCCTTGTGTCTACATCTGCAGCTTTGCTTCGAGGTCATGGATTGGTTGTTATAACTCTCACTTGTCTTGGCATTCTACTGGCAAATCACAGACATATGGTGTCACAATAACCATATTCTAATTGGTGCCAGTCATTGAATAACGTGTCGAATAAAGACTCACTGCCTACAACCATTAAGCATATATGCCGATATGCACGGAAAGCATGAAACAAAATGGAGTAAAAATACTTTTGCGACAAAATCATGGCTTTAACTAAATTTTGGCTCCTCCCCCAGTAAGTGGTTAGGTGTACATTTGACAAGGTAGCGAGGGAACCAACTTTTTAATGCAGACCTGCTGTTGGTTTTCGGTCACTAAGTTTTTCATTAACTGTAACACAATCGTGAAAGTATTTAACGCGTGCTGAATTTTGAATTCTAATATTTTCCGTAAGTAATTTGCGACACTTCTCTGAGTCATAATAATTAATTACGGGTAGTACATATGATTTCCACTAAACAAAATCCGAGACTGGTTGCATTCAAAAACACTTTAGATAATGTAGATGTAAACTTCGATGACTGGATAGTTGGGAAATGGTAATTTTGTGAATTCAAGGACCTGCATACTAAATTCCACTATTCTATGTTCACTCAAATTCCATCTATTTGTTAATTGTTTGCCTTTCCAGTGAGTAGCAGTGAATTGGCAAATGGTTGGGACTTGAGTGTACGCAGATTCTAAAAAGTATGCCATTAAACTCGCAAAATCTGCCTTTCCCTACCGAACTAGAAGCAATTCGCACATAATATTTTCAGTTTTAAACTTACAAAATGTTTTAATGTCCCCTTCCCCTTCGTTCCCTTTTCGCCTTCATTGTTTGGCACAATACTTGGTTCTAATTGCTGACAATGAAGTTACAAATTGCGGTATTTTACGGTTTCTACATGGATTTAAAAAAATGTAAAAAAATAATTATTACGTGTAGAAAATACATTACGTATTTTTAAGCTATATTGTCATTCACAGATATTTTCCAAGTTACCAACATAAAAACTTATACTGGATAATAATAAGAATGTAATTGTTTAGAAAAAGGACAGCATTTTTAAAAATTATGACGATTCCTTAAAATTTTCTATTAAGTGACTTTTCATGGTACTCCTAATTTGATAACACTTGGATGCGACGATACAAATACATGAGATAAAATCTTACATGTTTTGTGCTGTGGCTTCCAACATTGCTGACAGTAAACGTTGCTATATGAGAATATGAGAATTATATGGCTGTAATAATTACTGTTAGTGTTCAGTTCAAATAGATTTAATGACTCCAAGGGCATGACTTGAGTTAAAATACACAAGGTAGCTGATGGTCAACTTTATGTGGGTTTAAATGCCTTCCTGTGGTTAATGACACTCGTTCATAATTCACCTAAGGTACTGTCAGTACGTCTCTGAAATTGACGATTATGTGGTTTGAGTTTTAATATGCATAATTTTATTATGATTATCATCAGAAACGGCATATTCAATTTGAAATATAAGCTCATTTGTTATAATAAATGTCGTTGTATTGCTTACTTCGCCTGCATCAAACACAATTAACAGTGTATCTGATTTCATACACGTGTGAACCTATCACGTCATCGCTTTTATAATAATTAAAAATTAACTGGTGAAACACTTAATGGCAGTGAGGAACATTTGACATTCTCCATGAACGTTATGTAATGTAAGTGGCTCTACGGCTCGTCGACAACTAAGTCATTAGAGACGGCCACACATAACATTGCAATGGGACAGGAACTTGTAGAGGAAACCATCCCCAGCATTCACGTGGAGCGATTTCGGAAAACCATCGAAAAACCGAAATCAGAATGGTTGAATTCAGGAATCGAACCCGGGTCTTCCCGAATGTGAGCTCAAAGTGTTACCGTTGTGCTATCTCACTCACCTGATCTTATCATCAATAACCTATTCCTTACTAAAAAAGTCATCGCAATTAATTTCTGAGTGAGGCATTTGACTAACCCGTGCAAAATTCAATAAATATATCGTTGTTCAAAAGTAAACCGATAAACGTATATAAGCACTAGACCATTTCATTCTTGCTGTTTTTACGGTCAAACTTGTATGAAATAGTGATAAAAATAATCTCGGAGTGTCTGTAAGTTATGAAATCCAGCCAAGTAAACAACTGGTTACACGGAAGGATTTTGTCAGTATTCAGAAAAATCAGCCGTAGTACAATGCTCAAGTTTTCTTCAGTGAAAGGTTATTAAAATGTCAACCACAACCAGTACCAAATCATAATCACATAGCTATACTCTTATTTTAAGTTTAGATAGATTCGTTTTATTGTGCATTAAAGTGTACAATTGTGTTATTTGTTCTCCCGCCCAAAGTTATACATGTGTGTGTATTAATAAACATTGATTGCTCATTAAACTGCATCAATCCAAAACTACAAAGTAGTACCCGGTCAGACAAACTTTTATTGTGATCACCTCAACTTCAAGAAGCAAGTTAAGGGTATGCATAAAATACCACGGGTTCTAAAAATCCAACAGATAGAGTGGAATTGATTAACTGTAATGAATTACATTTACCGGTATGAATTTCCACAGGGGTATAGTGGATACGATTAGGTACTTTTAGCATAGACAGTGATATGGCAACATAATCCCTACGATGAAAAAGCAAGCAGCAATAGGTCTCTGTAGTATGCAATATTGAAGTACTTTCCTTGTACCATTCACGTTATCATTCGGAAGTTGTCACTCCATCGTCAGACCAAAGTTTTGCATCTTTGAGTGCCCTTCATATTGTGTATCCTACACCGACGTATAGCTTTTCACTATACTACTACTAGCAGTTCGAGGTAAATTTAGTATTTTTGAAGACTGTCTGTGTAGATTAATAATTAGAAAACATGTTTTATTGTAGCCTTAGATAATAACTTTTTATTGCGGTATTGTCTATAAGCTTTTAATAATACCCTAAATGAACTATAAGTACTGAGACAGCGAAATTAATTCATGGTAAACACAGAATATTTTTTGGTGACCGCAATGTCTTAGTGGTGACAGTAAAATGTATTGTCGTGAAGACAAAATATTTTTTGCTCTGTGTACAGTCCATGATACGTTTCTATTAACTAGTGGCAGATGAACACAAACTGAATTAAAAAATCGTAACCAAAACGTCAAAAATGCTCACTTTATGGTGAATTACGTATATCGGTAATGTATTGCGTTAAATCACTATCTATGCTAAGAAATATTAGTGGAATACCTGTCGCAAGCATTCAAACAACTCTTAGCAGCAAGTGTTCACGAACTAATCAACTTTGTTCTCGCAATTGAATGAGCACTCCGTGTTTGTAGATCTACGATGTTATGTTTAACACATTTTGTATACTAAATAAAGTGGATATTTCTGACAATGCTAATGGTTTGTTGTAGCAATGTGGTCCCCACGGGAAGGAGTTGGAATATTCCTGGCCTCGGCAGTCCATGGTGTCAAAGCTTGGATACGAAGTAAGTATAAACGCACTTGTGAATCACAGAAACATAAAATATTGTTCCGAACATTGGGTTACAATAGTCAATACCATATATGGATAGTTGCTTAAGAGTGAGAGATATTTACCATCTTGAATTTTTGTGGTTTGTATCATAACATTTCTTCTAGGCAAATTTATGGACATAACTTATTTGCAGGATACAATACATACTGATAGAGTTTTGCACACCCCGAATCTTAGTTTGCCGTTACAGTTGTTACGGATCTAATTGCAGTTAAGTAGTTAATAAGAATATTATAATTGCAATTAGATCGGCAGCAACAGTAATGACAAACAAATGTGTATGATATCTGAAATTCTATCAACGGGCCTATGTATCCTATTCTACAGTCACGTTAAAAGCTCCATAAATTTTCCCCTAAGAAAAGTTATGATACAAAATACGAAAATTAAAGATGGCGACGACTCCTCCCTCTTAAGAAGTTGTTAGATTAACATTTTTCTTATAAAAAAAATTAGGACGAATTATCGATAAAAATTTTTGGATAAAAAGCACTTACTTTCGTATTTCAAAACTTATGTAAACGAGAATACACACTGAACCACTGTTTTAATTATTTAAAAACACTGTTCCTTGTGTACCACTTCGAAACATTAAAAAAAACTTATTTGAAACAGTTTGTTCAGAATGTTTCTCATTTTTTACTATCATCGTTAGTTAAAAGACATGTCTCAAATTGTGTTTTATGTTACGTATGATTCACACAGTCATCCTCTACTTTACTAAATCTCTTTTTTAATAAAAACAGAATGTATAATTTAATATGTTACGCTCGCTGTGAAAAACATAAATAAATGCTAATAGTTAGTTCTACTTAATATATATAACACTAGTTATTTGTCCTTATAATATTTTTTAAAATACTCAGCAACTCATATGTAGCTTAAGTATTACACGTACATTTACTCACCTGTAGCGATAGTAATAAGATTTTTCACAGAATATAATCCGTCTGAATACTTACCATTTTAATTATTTTAATTCGTAGGCTTTGAAAAAATGTATTTGATCTTTGTGCGTACACATATAATTAATTGATTAACTGTTTTGAAATTAAACTACTGTTTTACGAACAGGTAAGTAAATACAACCGAAATAAAAAAGAGACCGACGATTGGGAAAATATTCAGCCACAAATTTTATTTTATGAAAACCTCTAAAATTTGGAAAATAATATATGCAACAAATCAATAAGAAAAGTACGTTTCCTGGTAGAAAAGTTTTTTCTAAGTTAACTCTCCTGTCGATACCGCGAAACTTGTAAAAGATTTTTTAATATAGTCATCGATTTCTACTTCCTCACTGTAACGAAAATTATAAATTTAGCAGAACAAAATATAGATTATTTATTTGTAGTGCGTAACTTTGAAAATACAAAGTATTTAAAAACACAGCGAATATTAAAACACTCTGATCGAAACTCTCAAAAACATAAATCAAGAAAGTAAAGACAAATTATAAAATGTTGGTACAAACCACTAAATTCTAATTCACATTTCGCATATTACGACACTACTATCCTTGTACTAGCAAATTTATTATTTTTTCGTCTGTACACGTTATAATTACATGGTGACGCAGTGATAAAACAATACAGTACCGTTTGGTAGGACTTGGATTTGATTTCCTCCGTGTCAATTCTTATTTCAGTTTAGAAGGAATTTTGCAAACTCCCTCTAAGGGAATGTTGGGGTGGTTTTGTTATGCTGGCCTCGATAGATTACTTCCGATTATTTACTCTCCTCTCTTTCCTTGGGCTATTTACGGGTACCTATTTAATTTTTGTACTATGATGTTACAGTATAATTTAAAATGAACTAAGTTTGCATAGGGTAGCCAACAAAAAGTCATCCACATCTATGTGGTAGAGATGTTGAGGGAATTCAGTCACAATATGATGGCTGGTTTGCTTTGTTGCACTATAATCATACATAGGTGATTGAACTTTATCCTACGTATGTAGAGGAGCACCACGTCTTCAAATACACAAACATTTAAAACACAAACAAATAATATTACTTGTTTAATACATTTTAAACTGTGATATTGTATACTAAAACCATACAAATATTTACAACGTGAAAAGATTTTCGATTGAGGCTTTTCTGACTTCCACAGAAATTTTATGAATATTTTAAAAGATGAAAAGTTTTGAAGTTATTGTTAGAGATGATAGTCTATCGCGGGAAACATTGACTGTTTGCTAGACTCCAATGCAATGCTTTCGTGATGAGAGCAAGCAAAATAATTTAAATGTCGTATACTTTAATGGTTGCTCAAACAAATGTATAATTGATTTAACAATATATGTATGGCGCCATCAACCATGTCATTTGGTTAAAGCAACACACATATTTCGAAGAAATAATTTTGTTGTGACAAGGCATAGTCTTGATTTTACATTTTTTTCTCAGTGCAGTATTTTGGGGGCTATACTGGCTCAAATAATGTTTGCGATTTTCCATTATCTCTAGTTGATGTATGTGAAAATTAATTGTGACCTAAGGTTTCATTTTAATGTAGTTTGAAATCCAAAAAAGTTTTTTTAACAAGCATCTGCACACTTGTAAAAGAGTTCAATTTTACTTATGTTAATGCGTGTGAAAAACTGCTGAATTTCTAAACTTTAACCTCTTAAAGATTATTGTGGGATTACAAATATTTTGTTATTATATTATATTGTATATAACGTGTTGTTTCCTACTCTTTAACTCTTAATAAACAAATTTTTTAGTTCACAAACCTGAGTGCAATCAGTTAAGGTTAATTTAGTTATTCGAATACTGTAACTCTTAACAATAACTAAGCCAAATTGTTAAACTTTGTAATTTCGCTAGCGCCGGGTTTAACTTAACGTACGAATCCGTATTGCTATCTGAAACATAAATTATAAATGGTAATAGCTCCTTTAAAATGTTTTTGGTGTTTAAATAATTTGAAAGGAATATGAGCACTTAAAATTGTACATTAATAAACTATAGTTTTCGACCTGGCAAATCAATTATGCTTCAACATAATTATTAACATAGTGAAAGAACTAGTGTGTAAAGTTCATTAGTGCGGCAGTCATAATACATCCTACTCTGCAATACTTGCGTAATATACCAACGTTTATGAATATAAGTGCGACGAAGAATAAAACAAATTGTTGTTCTGCGAACGAATGAACGTATATCCTAAACACTAAATTATAAAGATTATAGTACATTTTTAGATACAACTTTATACCACGGCTTACGAACGCGGGAATATGCATGCTGCTAATAGTTACTTAATTTAACGCACCTAACGGCTGCTTCAAGTGTACCAGATTAAGATTTATTCAAAGAGACAGATTTTTCAGAAAAGAATGGGACACCTGTACTGTACTTCACATAAAGAGACACTGGAAAACCGCGAAAATATTTAACGTAGTCTCCAATATACTTTAGTATCTTAATCTTGACACGTGTGAACAGTTTTCTGGTAAATCACTCAAGTTCTGTGTTAAAACTGTACAGTTCTAGTTGGTTCTGTTGAAGAGGGACACAGTGCTTCATGTAAACGATAGCCAATATACGTGCAAAACCTCCAGTGTTATACATAGCATGTTGGAGCCTAGCAAACGATCAACTTTTCCCGCGATTTACCAGTGTCTCTATTCATAAAGTAAATAGAGAAAGTTTTGATAATTACTGCTTTACAAGTCTAGCAACATCAGTTAACATTTTACCGGTGACAGTTTTACCAAACCTACTTTTCTAACATTTATATAAATCGGTGTGGTCAATTTACAAATAATGGCTTACAATGCGGGGCAGAGAGACGTACAGAAAATCATGTAAATAGTAGGACATTTTCATGGATGGTAGTGAAATTTCACTGTGTAAATACGTATTTTGACGTAGAAAAGTACAATGAAGAAAAATCAAATGGCTTCATCCTTTCTCGAGGTTTTCCCGTCCCTCCGTCCCTCTCATTCAACGCGATGTTCCAACGCAAGGCCGCATTTCATACTATCCTTCGGGATACGCAGATAGTCTACTGGCTATTACTTATAAAATCTGCATCCATGGTGCAATACCCTGGCCTCCTCATACGACATTTTTTTTTTTTTTTTTTAATTATTGAAACTCTGAAACATTTTCCGGAATTTTGTCCATAGGTCATCATCATTCAAGAAAATCTGAACTGATAGTTGGAGTACCATCTAGCGTACCCTGCATCAAGATGGGTTCCACTAGCCAGTAATTGTCCCTACTTCGTTAGCTTGCAGAATGTGAACTCTACGTATCCGGCTCTGACCCACGTGAATGTGGAGATGGAGCGAGAGAGGCTATATGACCCCCATCACCGCTCCATTGGCGCGACACACTCTATAATAGAAACTGTGAATATTCACAGTTTTTTCCAGTGATTTTCCATTGATTAAATTTGTTGAAACTCCTCCGTTGGGAATCGTGTTTGCATCAGCGAAATAAATTCACTTATTGTTAAAAGATTCTGAAGATAATAAGCCCAGAACTACAAAAAAAATGCGCAGTTTTACATTATACGTAATTATGCTTTTTTCTACACTGTGTTGTAAGCTGGAGAATAGAATACTCCAAAATAAAATATACAAAATTACTATCGGGATTCTAACCCACGACCAGTGACTTGCCAAGCTGACACACTAACACTAGCCCACTGCAAATACATGATTATTTCAATTGCAGCTAAAGTAACTATTTTTATTTACTGGCGATATGTGTTAATTCTGAACATCTTTTCTCATTAATAATAACTGTCTGTAGTAAAGTGTAAATTTTTTTAAGCAGCGTTACGTTTTGGTGAGCAACAGAGCAATATTGTGTATTACCCATCCTCAACTACTCAGTACAGCCGAACAGCAAGACTAGTTATTACGATATACTGTAAATATTATTGTACATTTAAGCGCAACATTTCGAATCACGTCATTCACTTTAAATAAATGAGCAACCTAACATTAGTAGTGTGCTTGCTTTGTAAATTGTAGTACATTATTTATTACATACGAACCAGATATTAGTAGTATGCTTGCTTTGTAAACGGTAGTACATTATTTATTACATACGAACCAGATATTAGTAGTATGCTTGCTTGGTAAATTGTAGTACATTATTTATTACATACGAACCAGATATTAGTAGTATGCTTGCTTTGTAAACGGTAGTACATTATTTATTACATACGAACCAAATATTAGTAGTGTGCTTGCTTTGTAAATTGTAGTGCATTATATATTACATACGAACCAAATATTAGTAGTGTGCTTGCTTTGTAAATTGTAGTGCATTATTTATTACATACGAACCAAATATTAGTAGTGGGCTTGCTTTGTAAATTGTAGTGCATTATTTATTTCATACGAACCAAATATTAGTAGTGTGCTTGCTTTGTAAATTGTAGTACATTATTTATTACATACGAACCAAATATTAGTAGTATGCTTGCTTTGTAAATTGTAGTACATTATTTATTACATACGAACCAAATATTAGTAGTGTGCTTGCTTTGTAAATTGTAGTACATTATTTATTACATACGAACCAAATATTAGTAGTATGCTTGCTTTGTA